>PVIU01002838.1:0-160127 GCA_004026605.1 Ondatra zibethicus
TTCGAATGGCCAAAAGATACTTAAGGTCATGTTCAACTTCCTTAGCAATCAGGGAAATGCAGATCAAAACAACTTTGAGATACCATCTTACACCTGTCAGAATGGCCAAAATCAAAAACACCAATGATTCCCTATGCTGGAGAGGATGTGGAGTAAGGGGAACTCTCATCCATTGCTGGTGGGAATGCAAACTTGTGCAGCCACTTTGGAAATCAGTGTGGTGGTTTCTCAGGAAATTGGGAATCAACCTACCTCAGGATCCAGCAATACCACTCTTGGGAATATACCCAAGAGAAGTTCAATCATACTACAAAAGCATTTGTGCAACTATGTTCATAGCAGCATTATTTGTAATAGCCAGAACCTCAAAACAACCTAGGTGCCCCTCAATGGAAGAATGGATCAAGAAAGTGTGGATTATATACTCATTAGAATACTACTCAGCGGTAAAAAACAATGACATCTTGAATTTGGCATGCAAATGGATGGAAATAGAAAACGCTATCCTGAGTGAGGTAACCCAAACCCAGAGAGATGATTATGGTATGAACTCACTCATTAGTGGACCCTAGCTATAAAATAAAGGACACTAAGCTTATAGCTCACAAGCCCAGAGAAGCCAAATAGCAAGGTGAACCCAAAGAAAGCATATACAGATCCTGCTGGAAGTTAGAAGCAAACAAGATCATCAAGCAAAAGTTGGAAGCCAGGGGGCGGAGATAAAAGTGGGAGGTAGGGGAGCAGGGGAAGGGGAGAGGGGGAAGGAGAAGGGAGAAGGACCGGGGAGAGCTTGAGGGAGTGGGAGGGTGAAGATGGAGGAAAGGTGGACATTGGAGAAGGGAATAAGATATCTACATTAAGAGAATCATTCTAGGGTTGGCAAGATACTTGGCCCTGGGGATCTCAGGTGTCCACGGGCATGTCTCCAGCTAGGTATTCAGGCAGCAGAGGAGAGGGTGCCAGAACTAGCCTTGTACCATAGTCACATTGATGATTATCTTGATCACCATTATAGATATTTCATCCAATATATGGAGATAGAGACAGAGAACCACATTCACATCAGAGTAATGGATTGAGCCCCCAAGGTGCAATTGAAGAGCAGAAGGTGGGAGAAGATAAGAAAGGAAGTTAGGACCATGAGGGGCTGGTCCACCTACTGAGACAGTGTGCCTGAACTAATGGGAGCACACCAATCCAGCTGGACTGGGACTGAATGAGCATATGATCAAACCAGACTCTCTGAATGTGGCAGCGAAAGTTGGTGGATGGAGAACCCAACAATAATGACACCAGGACCTATCTCTTCTGCATGTATTATCGTTTGGGAACCGAGTCTTTTTGAATGCACTCCTTCCAAGGCCAGGAGGGAGGGGGTGGGCCTTGGACTTCCAACAGGGCAGGGCACCGTGCCCTCTTTCAAGGAAGAAGGGAGAGGGAGGAGGGGTGGGGGGGTAGCAGGAGGGGACCGGGAGAAGGGGAAGAAAGGAAAAAATGTTATTTCTTTAATTATGTTTTTGAATGGAAAAAAATAAAACAATGTTAAAAAAAAGATTAGTGGATGGTAAGCTAAACACAAAGTGATGACAATCATCAGGGTGTAAAGCAATGGCAAAAAAAAGCAATCCTTTTAAGTCTATGACTAACAGTTCCCAATTCTGGGGGGATGGCCACTGGATTAGGCAATCCAGGCTGCAAAACTCCCATAGGCTGCATAATAGCATTAACAGCCATAAGGTCCTGCAGCAATCGCCACTTCCCAGATTTCTTCGTGATTGCAAATATAGGGGTATTCCAGGGCAAGGTAGATGGGACTATATGCCCAGCAGCAAGTTGTTCCTGTACATGAAGGTGAGCGGCCTGCAACTTTTCTGAAGGAAGGGGCCATAGTTCCACCCATACTGTCTTATTGGAGCACCAGGTAATGGGAATGGGTTGCGGTCGTTGAACAATGGCCCTAACTAAAAATGTCCAAAACCTCGCTGGTCAGCCGGCATACGAATTACTTGGTCTGTAACCTGGAGCACTCGAGGTCGGGCTTGATGATGACGGCTTAATCCCTGGCCAGGCATCCATCGTATTGATGTCACTAACGCAGAAGCAACTTCTCTGCCCCTATATTGTTATCCTGGCTCCTTGGTTCAGTGGTTAACACAGCCCCCATTTCCTGTAACACATCCCTCCCTCATAGATTAGTGGGGAGCTTCTTTAAAACAAAAGGCTGAAAGAAACCTTCATGCCCCTCCTTATCCTGCCATTTTAGTATCTTGGCGCTCTTTTGAGGGGAAGCTTGACCTATGCCTTGAAGACGAGCAGAGATTTTTCTCCAGGTCCCAATGCTTGGGACAATGTTCGTAGGTCAGGACCGAGACATCAGAGCCCATACGTAGGATGCCTAAAAAGGTCCCCCCCATGTTAAATTTTAGCTGGGGCCTGTCTTGCAGGGTGGTACCCCAAACACACTCCTGTTGAGCCAAAGCCTTGATTTCCCCTCTGCCCTTGAAATCTGGGGTAATAAGACAAGCTGAGCAATCCTGTCCCTTTGTGAGATCACTAGCACTCCCCGCTCCACCGTGGTGAGAATTTTTATTTCCCCTTTATAGTCTGCATCTATCACCTCTGGGAAAATGTGGATCCCTCTAAGAAGTTCACTACTACGGCCTAAAATGAGTCCCATGGTTCCCGTAGGCAACGGCCCATAGACTCCTGTAGGCAAGGCTTGCACCCCCATATGTGGAGTTAAGACAGCTCAGGCGGAGGCACAGAGGTCCAATCCTGAGCTCCCTGGTGTTCCTTGGGTGAGGTCTGAAACAGAAAGTGATTGCTTTGTGGGACAAATTGAATCTGATTGCTGCCTGCGGTAGGCTTCATGGCTCTGTACACCTGGGTTTTGGGGCCCCAGAGCGAGGCCCATTTCCAGTTTCCCTGAAGCAAAGGTCTCCCCTCAATGCCTGTTTTTGATCTGTAGTCATTTCCCCAGTGATAACCTTTTCTGCGTCTTGGACACAACCCTGGTCCGGGTACCCCTCCTTTATTGTTACAGGACAATCCTTGCGGAAGTGTCCAGGCTAACCTTACCCTCTCCATCTGTCTGGCCCTGGCCTTTCCGGAGGGCAGCTGCCATAACCTGTCCAGAGTGATATGCCCCGTCAATGTCTCTGCAAATGCAAATGTAATCATTTAAACTTTTCTTCTTGTGAGGCCGTATGGCCTCCTTGCAATATTTATTTGCGTCTTCAAATGCCAATTGCCATATGATGGGCATTGAGTGATCTGCGTCTCCAAAAAGTTTACCAGATAGTTGTAATAGCTGGGAAGCAAAGTCCTAGAAGGGCTCAGAGGGTCCTTGCAACCGCTGGGATAATTGATCTCCAACTGCCTTATTAGGTAATGCCTTCTAGGCCTGGAGAGCAGCAGCTGCAATTTGTGCATAAACCCCAGGATCATATTCCATTTGCGCCCCAAGGCGGGCATAAGCTCTAGCCCCAGTCAACATATCCCGATTTCTTTGAGGGAAACCAGCCTGGGCGTTAAGGTGGGCAATCTGTATGCATTTTTCTTGATACCCTCCCCTCCATAGCATGTAATCTCCACCTGACAGCACAGCACGACAGAGCTGTTGCCAGTCACTAGGTGTTAGATTGAGGGACCCATAGAATTCAAACATGGAGACAGTAAAAGGGGACTAATGGTCCATATGAGCTAACAGCCTCCTTCAAATGCCTTAGCTCCTTAAAAGTCAGGGGTATATGCCCTGGGTTATTGGGATCAGGTGTCTCAATGATAGGGTAAGCCTGAACCCTGGTCAGCATGTGGGGTTGCCGAAAAATAACTCCTTTAGACTGGTTTATATCTTCCTCACAAAACTTCACATACCCTTCCTCATAGGCGAGTGGTGCAGAGGGCCATGCCTGCTCTCAGTCTAACTCCCGCTCCTTAGCTGATCGGCAGCGACTCAACCTACACTGCAGCTCTGTGATCTATTTCTCTAGCTGTTCTTCCTCAGATTTCTCTCCCCCTGAGCTTTTGCTCTCTGAACTTTCTTCAGTAGGAGTCTGACTAACCGTAACCTCTTTCGTGTCCTTATCCTCTATGCCCACTGAGCGTCTAGTTTCTTCTTGCATCTCTGTAAACGCTCGGCTAAGTTCCTTCAGCTCTTCCTGCACTTTCACTTTCTCCATTAGCAGGGCGTCCCTCACCAGTCTCCACAAGGAAGATGTCACCATAGGCAAGTGCTCTGGTCCCTGTTTCTGTAACTTTCTTTGTAAGTCTGACTTAACTTGTTCCCAATTGGGAACATTTAACCCTCCCCCCTGCAAGAAACCAAGGGCTGGCATCGGCTATGGTGCAGACGAAATCGGAGGCTGTCTTCCTCTTAACTTCTGTGCCTTGCTGTTTTATGAGTTCCAGTATCTGCTCTGTCATTTCTACCTTACATGTAAAAGACCCCATTTTAAGTGCTTGTTTCCTTTCCCAATAGGCTCCTCAAATTTTCCCAAGCTAGAGCCTTTTATACCTTTAGGCGGCAGCCAGAGGTCAAGATCTGGGAACCTTCTGCGGAAAAAACACTGGCCAGAAAGAACACAAACATCCTTTTTGATTACAGAGTATAAGGAAGTTTAGCTGTCGGTCAGGGGGAGTGAGGGCAGCCAGATCACAACACATAATGAACCCAGAAGGTTGTTAATATTAGAATATACAGGTATGTTATGTTATTTTAAATTAACCATGTGAGTAGTTAAGGTAAT
This sequence comes from Ondatra zibethicus, assembly GCA_004026605.1. NCBI lineage: Eukaryota > Metazoa > Chordata > Mammalia > Rodentia > Cricetidae > Ondatra > Ondatra zibethicus. Next base: position 4,749 of record PVIU01002838.1, read on the forward strand.
TCTGAAGGTTTCTATACTCAATTAAAAGGGATTAAGAACCAGATTTTAATGGCATAATTTTTTGTTGTTGTTTTGAGGTCAGCAAGATATGCAGTAGTAAAATAAGAGGGTATTATGAAGTGGTGGGAAGCTGACACATTCAGAGAACTGTAGCAAGACTTCCTTCCTAACACCAACCCAGACTGACACAGCCAGGGATATGGCCATTAACTTTCTTTGCTTCCTTCTAATGCAATTACTATGTCGTTATCCTTAAAAATTGTCTGTTCCCATCATTCATTTCATATCATGTCATATAACTATTCCAGAAAAATTCCAACCAGTTCTTGGAATCCTTTGTCTTCTCCTTAACACGTGACAGTCTCTCTTCTCCATTAGATTTTGCCCATAAGAAAACCATCCTTCAAGAGTGTATTTCTTGAGTGATCCACATTCATTCCTTACTTATCTAAGTCTTACTCAGTAGTAAACTTCCTCTCAAATCCTTACTGAATATCATCTCTGAATTCTTTCTTTGTAAAGACAAGATCCTGCAAACACTGGAAAGAGGTCTTATTCTGGCCTCTTAATGTCAGAGACACACCCAGCATTTACCTACCAGTAAGAGTTTGAGTAAAGAAAAATTTCTCTGTGCACTCTCTTCCCAACCTACCAATCAAGATGCAACAGACTTACCATTTATATGCCTGTATGATTGACACATGTCCATAAGTAATTTTGGATATAGGTTTCTGCTTAGAATCATAGTCTCTATTTTTCAGTCATTGAGAATTCCCAAGTCCTCATAGCACTGTGACATTATTATTTTTCTACTTTATTAATAGAGTTAAATATGGCAGTACAAGATGAATTAGTGTGGGACAAACCCAGAAAAAAGTCTTAGTCACACCCATGATGTCACTCACATGAATGCAGAAAGCTTCAGGTAACATGTTGGACAGTAACCCCATATTCACTTTGAGAACACCACAAAGTATCTTCTTTCACGTCCATTATTTAATTGATACTTATTATGGTTCTTTTATGGTTGTTCATTCTCCAGTTTTTCTTTTGTTCTCTTCCATACAATTTTGTTTGATTAGTGCTGGTAGAGGAACTTATGGTCTTTCCATTTATGTTAGGTAAGAGTGTTTTATTTACACCATAAATTCTCTCTGTAAGATTTTAGATTTTATTACATTTATTTATTCTATGAAAACATCATGGAAGAAAGAGAGAACTTTCCAAGTTGTTCTCTGACTTGTGACCTCCATATACATGCACTAGCACATACTTCTGCATGTATTCATACATGTATGTGCTTGTAAAAATGTACATGTACTATCACATGCATACATAAATCACATAAATAATAAACATAAAACGTTGTATTTTTGCTCTAGTGGCACTTCACTGCTGTAGTAATTCCCCACAGCCTGCAGATAGTTGAGATACCCAACCCCTGCCACCCGCTGGACACTGTCCTTGCAAGACCCACTCTGTCACCTAACCCATGCACCTGAACATCCTCCCTGTTGCTAGCTATCCGCCTCAATTCCAGAAGATTACAAAGGCACAGGCACAAACCACACTAGCTGAAAAATTAGGCACAGGTCCAAACCACAACAGCTGGAACAGTTGGCAAAGGCACAAGCCACACCAGTTGAAAGAAAAGATGGGTAAATAGCACTATAAGAATACTCTCGACAATATGGTATCACCAGGAGTCAGTAGTCCAACAATAGCAAAACCTGAACATTCCAATGTAGTTGAAACACAGGAAAATGATCTTTAAAAATAATTTTATGAAGATGATAGAGGCTCATAAAGAGGAAATAAAATATTTCCTTAAAGAAGTCAAGAAAAAGACAAACAAAAAATTGGAGGATAGCAACAAATCCCTTAAAGAAAACAAAGAAAGCCAAGAAAATACAATCAAACAGTGAAGGAAACATTTCATGACTTGAAAACAGTAAAGAAAACACAAACCAAAGAAATTCTGAAAATGGAAAATCTGGGGAAGTGAACAGGAGCTACAGATGCAAGCATCACCAACAGAATGCAAGAGATGGAAGAGAGAATCTCAGGCATTGAAGATACGATAGAGGACATAGATCTGTAAGTCAAAGCAAATGTTAAATACAATAAATTCCTAACACAAAACATACAGAAAATCTGGGGCACCATGAAAAGACCAGACCTAAGAATAATAGGGATAGAAGAAGGAGAAGACTCTCAGCTCAAAGGCACAGAAAATATATTCAACAAAATCATAGAAGAAAACTTTCCCAACCTAAAGAAGGACATGCCTATAAAGGTAGAAGAAGCTTGCAGAACACCAAATAGGCTGAAAAAAAGAAAAGAAATCACCTTGCCACAAAATAAACAAAACACTAAACATACAGACTATGAAGCTGCAAAACAATCCCACACCAGTTAAGAATTATGGATAATAAAAAGGGTTATTTATTTGAGGGGAAGAACTTACAGATCACCATCCCAAACAACAGTCCTCTCATCGCAAACAGGAAACAGAGAGTCTAGCAGCTGGAACTGGAGTCAGAAACAAGAGAGAGAAAGCACCCGGTTCCTGCAGCTTTTTAAAGTATAAGAGACCACACCCCAGTGGGCTGGTATCTTAAAGGCTAATGGCTGAAGGAGTAGAATGTGCTCCCACAGCAAGAATAAAGAAAGAATTTTGAAAGCTGCAAAGGAAAAAGGCCAAGTAATGTATGAAGGCAGACCTACCAGAATTACACCTGATTTTTCTGTGGAGACTCTAAAGGGCCATGGATGCCAGCCCAGACTACTATACTCAGCAAAATTTTTAATTAACATAGACAGAGAAAACAAGATATTTCATTGACAAAACCAGAATTAAACAATACCTATCCATAAATCAGCACTGCAGGAAGTACTAGAATGAAAACTCCAACTCAAGGAACTCAGCAACATCAGTGAAACCACAGGCAAAAGATAATCTCACAGTAGCAAAACTCAAAGAAGGGAAACACTCACATACAATCATCACCACCACCAAAACCAAAATAAAACAGGAATTAACAATCACTGGTCAATAGCATCTCTTAAATCCATTGACTCAATTCACCAGTAAAAAGACACAGGCTAACAAAATGGATACAAAGACAGGACCCATTTTCTGCTGCATACAAGAAACACACCTCAACCTCAAAGACAGACATTATCTCAGAGTAAAGGGTTGGGAAAATGTTTTCCAACCAAGTGGTCTGTAGAAGCAAGCGAGTGTAGCTACTCTAATATGTAACAAAATAAACTTCAAACTAAAATTAATAAAAAGAAATGGAAAGGACATTTCATATTCAACAAAGGAAAAGTCCAGCAAGATGAAGTTTCAATACTGAACATCTATGTCCCAAATAAAAGGACTCCTACATTTGTAAAAGAAACATTACTAAAGCTTAAAACACACATCAAACCATACTAATACTAATAGTAGGAGAGTTCAACACCCCACTCTCACCAATGGATAGGTCTGCCAGAAAGAAACTTAACAGAGAAACAAGGAAACTAACAGATGTTATGACTGAAATTGACTTAATAGACATCTACAGAATATTTTACCCAAACACAAGAGAATATACCTTCTTCTCAGTGCCTCTTCTCTAAAATTGACAAATACTTAGTCATAAAGTAAATCTCGTGAGAGACAAAAAGAAAATTGGAATAACCCCTTGCAACTTATCAGACGACCATAGGCTAAAGATTGAGTTCAATAACAACACAAACTACTGAAAGCCGACAAAATCATGGAAACTGAATATCTATCAACTGAACCTGCTCTGGTTCAAGGAAGAAATAAAGATTAAATACTTCCTAGAATTCAATGAAAATGAATGCACAACATACCCAAATTTATGGGACACCATGAAAACAGTGCTATGAGGAAAGTGTACAACACTAATTGCCTATAGAAAGAATTTGGAGAGCCAGACAGCGGTGGCATATGCCTTTAATCCCAGCACTTGGGAGGCACAGGGAGATCTCTGTGAGTCTGAGGCTAGCTTGGTGTAAGGAGCAAGCTGCAGGACAGGCTCCAAAGCTACAGAGAACAGAGAAACCGTGTCCTGAAAAACCAAATAAATAAATAAATAAATAAATAAATAAATAAATAAATAAATAAATAAATAAATAAATAAATAAATAAATAAATAAATAAATAAATGGAATCTGGAGAAGTCTTATACAGTGACTTAATAGCTCATCTGAAAGCTCTAGAACAAAAAGAAGCAAAGTCTTCCAGGAGGAATAGAAGACAGGAAATAATGAAATTCAGCGATGAAATTGATAACATTGAAACAAAGAGAAAAATACAAAGAATCAATGAAACAAAGAGTTGATTCTTTGAGAAAATCAACAAGATAGACAAACCCTTATCCAAACTAACCAAAATGCAGAGAGAGAAACTATCCAAATAAAAACCAGAAGCAAAAAGAGGGATATAACAACAGACCCTGAGGAAATACCGAGAACCATTAGGTCATACTTCAAAAATCTGTACTCCACAAAGTAGAAAATCTAAAAGTAATGGACAACTTTTTTTGATAGGTACAATATACCAAAATTAAATCAAAACCAGATAATCAATTTAAACAGACTTATAACTCCTAAGGAAATTATAACAGTCATTAAAGGTCTCCCAACAACGACAACAAAAACAACAAAAAGCTCAGGCCACATGGTTTCAGGGCAGAATTCTATCAGAATTTCAGAGAAGAACTAATGTCAATACTCCTCAAATTGTTCTGCACAATAGAAACTGAAGGAATATTGTCAAATTCCTTTTATGAGGCCACAGTTACACAAACCAAACAATTATACAACAAAGAAAGAGAATTACAGACCAATCTCCCTCACAAATGATGCAAAAATACTCAACAAAATAATGGCAAACAGAATCCAGGAACACATTTAAAAAATCATTCACCATGATCAAGTAAGCTTCATCCCAGAGCTACAGGTATGGTTCAATATACAAAAATATGTCAATGTAATCCACCATATGATCATCTCATTAGATGCTGGAGAAGCCTTTGGCAAAATCCAACAACCCTTCATGATAAAGGTTTTGGAGAGAACAGGAATACAACGAACATACATAAACATAATAAAGTCAATATACAGCAAGCTGACAGTCAACATCAAATTAAACAGAGGGAAACTCAAAGTGATTCCACTAAAATCAGTGACAAAACAAGAGTGTCCATTTCTCCGTATCTATTCAGTAAAATACTCAAGGGTCTAGTTAAAGTAATAAAACAACAAAAGGAGAACAAGGCGAGATAATTGAAAAGAAGTCAAACTTTCACTATTTTCAGATGATATGAAAGTATATATAAGTGACACCAAAAATTCTACCAGGGAACTCCTAGAGTTGGTAAACACCTTCACTAATGTGGCTGGATACAAGATTAACTTAAAAAAAATCAGTAACTTTCCTATACAAATGATAAGTTGACTGAGAAATAAATCAGAGAACCAACACCCTTTACAATAGCCACAAAAATATAAAACATACTAGGATAACGCTAATCAAACAAGTGAAAGACCTATATGAAAAGAATTTTAAGTCTTTGAAGAAAGAAATTGGGGAAGAGATCATCAGAAAATGGAAAGATTTCCCATGCTCATGGATTACTAGGTTTAAAATAGTAAAAATGACAATCTTTCCATAGCAATCTACTGATTCAATGCGATGCCCATGAAAATCCCAACACAATTCTTCACAGACATCAAAAGAGCAATACTCAAGTTCCTATGGTAAAACAAAAAAACCCAGGAGAGCTAAAACATTCCTGTACAATAAAGGAAATTTGGGAGATATCACCACCCCTGACTTTAAGCTGTTCTATAGAGCCATAGTAATAAAAACAAACATGTGGATCAATGGAATAGAATCAAAGACCCTGTCACAGACTCACACACCTATGAATACCTGATTTTTGAAAAAGAAGTCAAAAGTATACAATGGAAAAAAGCATCTTCAACAAATGGTGCTGGCATAACTGGATGATGTCACATAGAAAAATGCAAATAATTCCATATCTATTACCCTGCACAAAACTCAAGTCCAAGGGGATCAAAGACCTCAACATAAATCCAGTTATACTGAAGCTGAAAGAAGAGAATGTGAGAAATAGTTTTAAATGCATTGGTTCAGAAGACTACTTCCTGAACATAATACCAGTAGCACAGACACTGAGAGTAACAATTAATAAATGGGACCTCCTGAAACTGAAATGCTTCTGTAAGGCAAAGAACACTCTCAATAAGACAAAATGGCAGCCTACAGAATGGGGAAATATCTTCACCAACCCCACACCTGACAGAGAACAAATATCTAAAATATATAAGGTATCAAGCAACTAGACATCAAGATACAAAATAATCCCACTGAAAATAAAGAATTCTAAACAGAAACAGCTCAAATGGCTGAAATGCACTTAAAGTGTTCAGCATCCTTATGTATCAGGGAAATGTAAAACAGAATGACTCTGAGATGCTATCTTATACCTGTGAGAATGGCCAAGATAAAAAATGCTAATGACAGCTTGTGTTAGAGAGGATGTGGAGTAAGGGGAATACTCCTCCACTGCTGATAGAATACATGTGCAGTCACTTTGGAAATCAGCATGGCAGTTTCACAGAGAACTGGGAATCAATCTACCTCAAAACCTAGCAATAACACTCTTGGGCATATACCTGAAGAATGTTCAACCATCCCCCAAAGACACTTGCTCAGCTATGTTCATAACAGCATTTTTTTGTAATACCCAGAAGCTGGAATCAACCTAGATGCCCCTTGATCAAAGAATGGATAAAAAGAAGTGTGGTATATCTACACAATGAAATATTACTCAGTGAGGAAAAACAATGACATCTTGAAATTTGCAGGCAAATGGATGGAACTAGGAAAAAAATCATCCAGAGTGAGATAACCCAGACACAGAACAACAGACACAGTATATACTCACTCATAAGTGGATATTAGATGTAAAGCACAGGCCCCAGGAACCCACAACGATGACCCCAGCTAAGACTCCTAGCAATAGTGGAGAGGGTAAATGAACTGGCCTTGCCCTGTAATCAATTTGATGACTGCCCTAGTTGTCTTCATAGAACCTTCATCCAGTACCTGATGGAAGCAGATGCAGAGATCCACAGTCAAGCACTGGGCCGAGCTCCAGGAGTTCAGTTGAAGAGAGGGTGGAGGGATTGTATGAGAGGGGGAGCTTGTGGGAGCGTATGACCTCTGGACAAACAACTAGGGTGTCAGTATGGGACCAACCTAGGCCTTCTGCATCTGGTTGACAATTGTGTAGCTTGATATTCTGTGGGTCCCCTAGCAGTGGGACCAGGACCTGTTTCTGATGCATGGGCTGGAATTTTGAAACTTATTCCCTATGGTGGGATGCTGGTTCAGCCTTGATGCAGCAGGGAGGAGCTTGGTCCCGCCTCAGCTTGATGTGCCATGCTTTGTTGATTCCGATAGGAGACCTTATTCTGACAGAGGAGTGGATGGGGGGCAGTTGTGGGAAGGTGGAGGGAGTGAGCACAATGAGAGGAGGGAGGGGAAACCGTGGTTAGTACGCAAAATAAATTTTAAAAAATTATATAAAAAGAGGTCCAAGCTCACTCAAGCCTGGATAAGATAAAACCCAAACCTGAGAAACATCAAATGGAATTGGGAAAATGTGTAGAACTTTCACGCTCAAATGAAATGCAGAGGTGTTAGGCCGTATTCTGGAGACTGGGATTTCAGATGAAACTTCCCTTAACTGTTGGTGTCTGCTAGAACATGATGGATGTTTCTTCTGAATCTCCAATAGAGAAGACATGTTTGAGAAGCGATTTTTTACTGAGCTGCGACTTGCCTGGTGTTGCCAAATAAAAATGTTCACATTTTTACCTCTGAGAAAAAACAAAAAAAAAATTGTTTAGTTTGATAAGTTCATCATACTTAAGAAAATATTGACCAAATATATCTTGGTATATTTACAATTTAAAAGGCTAAACAAAGAACTGAACAACATATTATTTATATAAAGCTACTAAAAATATACTAGTTATTTCCTTTATTTTTTATTACATTTTAAATCAGCCTCGTACATACTCTTACCCCACTTACTAAGCTGAAGGTATTTTTCATGCCAGTCATCCATTTAAAAAACTTGTCTCTGTCTCTTGTTCTGCTTTCCCATTTCACTCTGTGAAACCAAAATGTGGAGGGCAGAGGACAACTTGAAGTGTTGGACTTCGTCTTCCACCTTGTTTGAGACAGAGTCTCTTGTTCTAGCTGCATATGCTAGTTTAGGTGGCCCAAAGCCTCCTAGGATTTCCCGCTTCCCCCTTGCATCTGGGATGACAGCATGTGCTACTATGTATGGCTTCCTGTGGGCGCTGAGTGTGTGAACTCATTTTCTCACACTTACAAAGCAAGTGCCTTAGTCACTGGGACTTCTCTCCACGCCATCTCTTTCATTCTTCATGTTCCCCTTCTTCTGAACATGGTCTCCTCACAATTCAACCTGTCAAGAGGACTTCAGTTTGTACATCACTGGTCTGATTGCTATTCTTGGTTCTTAACTTGACTACATCTGGAATCAATTAAAACCCAAGTTGCTGGATATACCTATGAGGGATTTTTTTCTTAGGTATGCCATTTGAAACAGGAAGACCCATTTTTCATCTTAAACTATAAACCCATTTTTAAGATATTTTGAGGCAGGAAGATATACTTTTAATGTGTGTCCTATGTTCTGCTGTCATCCTACATAAACGACGTGAGCTAAGGAAGATTGTTCTCTTTGCTTGCCTGCCCTCATTCTTGCTGGCAGGTCCATTCCTTCCCTGGCATTATAGCCTACTTCTTCAGGATTCTGAAACATGCTGAAGACCAGCTGAGTCATTCAGCCTTGTGGACTGAACAACTACTGGATTATTGGAACTTCTGTTGGCACACAGGCATTGTTGGACTAGATGGATCAAAGCCTGTAAGTCATTCTAAGGAATCTCATATATGCATATATATATATATATATATATATATATATATATATACACACATACACATACATGCATACATACACACATATATGTATACACACAGAAATACACACACATTCCATTCATTGTATTCAGCATGATCAATGCAAATGGCCAGCCTTTCTCAGATATTTTTACCCTCTTAACAGGAGAGCTTCACCCAAATCCTGAGAATTTAGAGCTCAAGTTACTGCATCAATCTTTCCTTGGACAAAAATGTTTAAGTTTGGAGTTTATTTTATGTTTATATAGCCATTCTGAAAGTGTCTACTTTTTCAATATTTTAACACCTTCATTTTTCCTTTGAGGTTAGAGTTGACTAGTCTATCAAAGATATACTACAGACTTTGGCTTCAATTAACTCAACTGGTTTGTGTCCTCTTTTCTGCCCCATGTAAAGTGTGTGAACTCTGAGGAGGACCATGTTCTAGGTATCTCTTGATCACCAACACCCCTATTGTATCCATTTACTTAATAATAAACTAAGTGCTACTTCAAGTAGTCTGCTCAGAGTACCAATTGCATATGCCCCGATAATGGAAAACTCTGGAAATCCATAGGACATGCTCTATAAGGGGTCAATAAAAGACGAGGATTAAATCAGTGGGAGAGGTGATACATGTGATTTCCAGTCTAGAAGTAGTTTCTGGACTTTTTTCTTAGTTACACAAAACACAAGTTTTGTCCATAAGTCATGAACTACTGAGGCATACATGAGAAGCCATGATTCAGTAAAACCAAAAGTTAAATCGTTTAACTTAATGGATAGGTCGTTTATACTTCAGTAACCATGGAGCTTGAATGAGGCTGAAAACACAGATGAACTCCATACAAACCCTTCATCTAAACCTCTCCAATAAACTGACTTGATAAATGTCTACATCCTTTTCTCAGCTGACTTGTAGATCTAAACATCATATTTAAATCACCGGCTAGTATATTTAGTCTTTATCTTGACCAAGTGTCTAAGCCAAGAATAGAATTGCCACAAAGCAGCATAGGAAAACCTTATAATTACAACATTATCATAAAATAAAATGATTTAAAAGAACAGATATGAGTTAGTATAAGAGGCCTGTTTGAAATCCCACTAGCTACAATTTTAATATGATGACTGAGGTTTTTGTAAGTAAACACTGTAAGTTAGAAATTCCTGGAAAAAAAAAAACAGGCTACTGAAAAATAAAGAAAAGTACTTAGAAAATCGTAGAGAACCATGATGAGGAGAAAAAGAAAATTAAAATCAAATGCCACACAAAAAACACAATTTAGAATATACATTCTAGAAATAACAGAAGTTATAATGGAGAGATGAAGATAAAGAAAATATCTGAAATAACCTTCCACAGAATATGTAATATTCAATAATTAAATAATGTTGAGCAGCATTAAAAATAACACTTGGAAGCTTTAAACATGACATGAAAATTATTCCATACTGATAGCTAAGTGAAAAAATTATGCTGAAAAGTATAATATCTTATTATAATAATATTATACTTATAATGTTATAATTTTATTATACTATTTTATTATAAGTATTAATATTATAATAAGTATAATACTTATAGTAAGAACAATTAAGAAAGACAATGATATCCTATGTAAATATAAAATACATTTAATTTTTTATTAAAATTGATAATTCACTAAGAGTGAAAGCAAAATCAAGTGCTTTTCAGATAAACAGAGACTGGGAAAGTTTAGATACAGTGACTGTATTTAAGAAACACATACTGGGGGCTGGAGAGATGGCTCACCAGTTAAGAGCTCTGACTGCTCTTGCAGAGGACCAGGGTTCGATTCCCAGCACCCACATGGTAGCTCACAACTGTCTGTGACTCCAGTTCCACAGGATCCAACACCCTCACACAGACATATATGAAGGCAAAAACACCAATGCATATGAAATAAATAAATTTTTAAAAAAACACATACTGTAGGATATATTTCAGAAAATAGCAACGTAAACCCAGGTGGTGCTTCCAATTCTGGAAGAAATGACAAGAACAGATTTTGAGAAAAACATTTGTACGTTTAAATGAATAATCATTCCCTGCAAAGTAAAATAATTAAAGTGTAATTGGGAATTGAGTAAAAATCAGGAGGGAGGGGCTGAGGTCCTGACAGAACCTCCCAGCTGGGTAACAGCAGACTGTCTTCCTGCATTGTTTGGGAGGAATGAGAGACAGGGGTTTAATGTTATGTTTCCTAAGTTAACTACACGTGGCAGAATTGTAAAGATAGTATCTAAAAGATGCACTAAAAAATTCCCAAACCAAAGAAGGAATTACACTGTGCAGCCCATGCTAGGAGGGATTCTTCCTTAGAATCTTTGTCTGCAAGCCTATGTAGGATCCATGTGTCTGTTTTTATGCCAATACTAAGCTTTTTTAAAATTTCTATAACTCTATTATCTTGATGTCAAGGATAGTGATGCTTCAGTATGTCTCTATTATACAGGATTATTTTGAGCTATTCTGAGTTTTTAGTTTTCCCTTCTGAAGTTGAACATTGTTCTTGTGAGGTCTGTGAAGGATTTGTTGGGATTTTAATGAGAATTGCATTGAATCTGTAGATTGCATTTTTACTGTGTTGATCCTACCTATTCAAGAGCAGGGAGATCTTTCCATTTCCTGATATCTTCAATTTCTTTCTTCAAAGACTTAAAGTTTTGTCATGCAGTCTTTCATTTATTTGGCTATAGTTATTCCAAGATATTTTATATTATTTATGACCATTTTAAAGGGTGATATTTCTCTGATTTATTTCTCAGTCTGTTTATCATTTGTATATAGAAGGGCTACTGATTTTTTTAGTTAATCTTGTATCCTGCCACATTACTGAAGGTATCAGCTGTAGGGGTTCCCTGGTAGAATTTTTGGGGTCACTTATGTATACTATCATATCATCTGCAAATAGTTAAACTTGGCTTCTTCTTTCCTAATTGTAACCTCTTGATTTCCTTTTGTTGTCTTATTGCTCTAGCTAGAACTTCTAGTACTATACTGAATAAATAAGGAGAGAGTGGACAGTCTTGTCTTGTTCCTGATTTTAGTGGAATCACTTTGAGTTTCTCTCAATTTAGTTTGATGTTGACTGCCGGCTCGCTGTATAAAAGCCTGGCATATCAAGTTGAGGCAAGACCAAACTCTCCCTACTATATCTAGTTTGAGCAAGGTATCCCACCACAGAAAATCGTCTCCAAAAAGCCAGTTCATGCACCAGTGATAAATCCTGGTCCCATTGCCAGGGCCCTCACAAACAGATCAAGCCATACAACTTTCACCCATATTTAGTGTAATTATCTGTTCTTTCCCTTTAAGAGAAAAATCATGCCCACTCCCTCCCCGCCCACCCTGTCTGCTGAGGCAGGAAGATCTTCTTTCCTGCTTGCAGCCCCAGTCTCTTCCTTTTCTGTCTCCCTCTTGAAGAGGCAGCTTCTGCCTCTTCCACTTCTCCTTTTGCCCTTCTGTTTCTTTCTCTCTCTCTCCCTGTGCCTCTCTCTCTCCTTCTCCCCTTTCCCTTCCATAACCCACTAAATAAATATCCAACCTTACCCTGTGTGGCATGTCTATCGCCCACTGCGTGGCTCCCTGCCTGGGACCAGGGGCCTTCAGAGACCTGCAGCGTGGTCTCATGGCATGTCTGTCTGTCTGTCTCTTCTCGTGAAACTGGCTGCCCCATTGAGGTCTCTTACCCACCACACTACTCCCTGCCTGGGGCTCATGGCCTGCTGCAGCCACTCAGGGAACTGAGCTTTCCCTGCCTGGGACTGGCTGCTCTCAGGACCAATGCCCACTGCTGTGACCTGCTGCTCACTGCCGCCACTTGGAGACCTGCAGGGTTTCTGCCACTGCAGCCACTCGGGGATCCGCAGCATTTTACTGAATCCATTACATTCAGAGGGCCTAGACTGGCCCCATGCAAGAACCCCCACTGTCGGTCCAGAGTCCATGGACTCCCACTAGTTCAGGTCAGCTATCTCTGAGGGTTTTCCCATCATGATCTTGACCCCCTCTTTGCTCATATAATCCCTCCTCCCTCTCTTCAATTGGTGTCATAAACCACCATTTGGGGTGACTTCTGCCACAGTCCTAGTCACAACAGTTTCATACTTTCCAGGATAGGACTGTGAGGATTAGAAATGTTAGCTAGGAAGAACAGAGCTAAGAAAGAAACACAGACACACAGGATAGTAACAGGAGGGCAACTCAGTGAACACTGAGTGTTAAATTCACCCACGCTTATTTTTCATACACCTTTACACCCCAATGCAAAGAGGGGGGAAGAAAACAAAAAACTGTTTTAACATGACATAAATAACAACCAGAGCATTTACTTACTTCAATACTTGAGACATCAAGCCATTATTTTCTGAGTAAAGTATTTGATGTTTGGGGCAGGAATATGCACACGCCCTAGACCAAGGTAGCCTTTCCCTATGTCAAACTTCCTATCTTAAAAGAAGGAGCACAGGAGTATGCTTGAAATCCCTGACCTTTGGTGGTCAGGGATCCACCTCTATAGTGCATCTTAATGTACAAAACACCAAGTAACCACAGCCTAGGTTGGGATATCTTGTTTTGTAGCCACACCTTTGTCAGCAACTTTGAAAGATCAAAAATAAGCTCAAACTCTCTGACCTTCAGTCCAGATGGAACAGGCTCACACCCGGGTGTGTCCTGACAATTCCTCCCTTTGTAATGTATTTAATAAAGCCTGTGCTTCTTCTACTGTGGCCGTCTTGGGAGTCATTTTTCCATTTTTCAGACTTACCCATCATGGTACATACATTCTGTCATGTATGTTCTCTCTTAGAATGCCTGGGGGGAGAGCTTACCTGTCTCTGGCTATTAGCCTCTGTGAGTAAAGGGTTAAGGGAGAATTCATCTATAGGTGCTGTGCACCTTTGAGCAAATGTTTTGCCAAGAGAGTTAACCAATAATGAGATAACCATAAGCAAGCAGATAATGCCTTGCGATATCCATGTGGTCTACGATATCTCTACCAGTTCTCAGTTACAATCGAAATTCAAATTTGTCTTACTAAACATCAAATCTAAGGCCTCATTGGCAATATCAAATTTTTCTCAGACCTGCTAAAATCTAGACTATTGACTCCACTAAACACCAGCTGAAAGTGCCAGGAGCGAGGAACTCTGCTGCTGCCATCGACTCTGTCGTGTCAGTTTGGTGGTCTCTCAAACATGCGCTCAGCACATGAGCTCACAACCACATATTGTTCTTCTATTCTCGTTTCTTCTTTCTTCCTTTCTATATTTTTTACTTAGATGAGGTATAAACACATCTATACTAATATCTACCGGTAGATATTAAATACATCTTTTTATTCAACATTACACAAACTCAGAAGCAGCCATGGTGTTTTAACAGTTATTTAGAACAGTGACTGAAATGTACAACTCCTCACTTGAACCTGCTGTATCAACTAAAGCATAATCAAAGCTTGGCGTGCCGTCTTTCTGTCTATGTCTGTTTTACTTCAGGCCAAAATCTGTTTAGCTTCACACAGATGTGTTAACTGCCTAAGCACTGATGATATGTAATCTGTCTTGTTCCCTTTCTATCTGATTACAAACTAAAGAAGAAATACATAAACACAATAGAATGAAAGTAAGAAAAGGAAAAAACTTAAAAAATTTTGACAACAAAGTATAAAGTACTAAAATGCTATAAAAATTATATATTATATATACATGTGTGTATTTCTAACTCAAATATATGTGTACATGCATGCACACACACACATGAGTTAGAAAAAAAGCAACAATCAGGAGATACTGGTCCTCTCTAATTGACACCTCTATGTCTGGGAAGGAGAGTAGCAGGTCATAGCTTGAGTCTATTGTATTTCCTCTCTAGTACGACTGGCTCCACACTGGCTGGTGTGATGTACTTGCTGAGGGCCAGCATTTTAAGGAACTTTGTGGGTGTTAGGGCTGCTTTTACTACAGAACCTTCTCTTCTGACTGTGGGAGTTACTGCTGAGTCTAATGAGCTTTTCAGCCTGTGGGCTGGGAAGGTTTCAACTTCCGAAGTCCCCCAGTATTGAGCTTTGCTGCAGCAAACATTCAAAATTGAGCGTCCGCATGCGCGCGGGAGTGGGAGGTGGGGGGAGGTGGGGGTGTGTTTCATGAGACTACGGCATAGCAGGTCCTATCTTTGACAGAGAGATGTGAGGCACCTAGCCTGTTGGCTTCTGTAGTTCTACATCCTGTCCAATCCGAAGTGGCAAAGAGGCTGTGAAATCGAGTCTGATATGTTCAGTGATCCAAGGATCCAAGTTCAATCTCAAGTCCCACAAATCCCCAACTTGTATAAAAGTTTTGCCTGTGATGTTTGCCTCCTGGATTACAGGACAGATTTCAGATCTGACTGACCTGCAGTTACACAGGCAATTACTTAATTGTTCTTTCTCTCATAGATGTCTCATAAATGTAATAAATGTGTATATGTGTGTGCATGTGAGCATGTATTCAGATATGTGTATATTCAGACACAGACACATATTCCTGTGGTTCTACCTTACTTTACAACCTTGGATAAAGCAGCTGCGAAAGACAGATGCTCTGTCTTCCTTCTGTCTCCTACAAGCCCAGCATGATAGGAAACATGAGTCTATAAAAGTACTTTAGTGATACTTAATCTTCATACTTTTATTTTTCATTTATGTGACTTGGCCATTACTTTGTTATATTTATAAGATGGTGAATCTGAAAATATATGTAGATATAGATATACAAGTAACATCCTATATACTGAGCAGGTTGTATTTTTGTGTTTAAGAATACACAACACACAAAACACACACTTAAAAACAATTAATGAAAAAGGCAAAATTAGTTTGGAAGAGAACAAGAAAGGGTATATGGGAGTGTTTGGAGAGAGGAAAGGGAAGGAAAATGAAGTAATCAAAAAAGTTCCTGTGCTTTGAAATGAAATATTCTACATTCTATATGCTTTCTATATGGAGAATTTTAAAATTTTATTTTGGGTTATTTTACTTAAAGTAAGAATAGGATATTTTAAAAACAAAATTACTATTTTGTCCATATAAAGCGCATTTTATACATTAAAACACCGATGTAAAGCTATACCATGTGACCACTAGAGGGCGTGCAACGTCTGCTACATTTTCTTTTTTTTAAAAAAAAAATGTATAGGAAAGTAGTTACAGTTGAGACCAATGGGGGAGAATGAATCCCCACCTATGATTCAGTAACTACAATTGAAATTTAGACATTTAAGCATAATTCAAAGAGACTGTGTGTTTTAAAATTAAATTTTAAAACAGTTTTAAATATTCGCATGCTATTTTTCAACACCAGATTTTTTATATGAATGTGTATGGTGTGTGTCTATGCACATTCACGTGTGTGGTTGTAGAGAGGTATGGGCACATGACTGTAGAGGCCTGTGGGTGATGTTGGGTGCCTTGCTTTGGGTTTCCCGCCTTATGTGTTGAGGCAGCATTTATATTTGAACCCTGAGCTTGCCTTCAACTAGCCTCCCCAGCAAGCTTGTTCCAGGGAGCCGCTGTGTCTGCCCTTCCTCAGGCTTACACACCTAACTGGGATTTTTCTGTGGGTTATGAGGTCCCAACACTGGTGCTATGTTTGCATGGCAGACATTAGCAACACAGATTGCCTGGCATGTGTCAGTGCAGATGGCTTTTTAAAGGTAAACCCTAATTTATTTCTGAATGCTAATACAGAAATTATTGTTTATTGTTTTAGTAGGTGGGTGTGCCTGTGTGTGTGAGGCGGGGAGGGCGTGTCTGTGCAAGAGCCCATATCACTTTGGGGATTCATTCTTTCCTAGTCACAAAATAGTACGTGACTTTCACGGGGTCAGTTCCAGGAAAACAATAGTCATAATTAAATATAAACAACTCTAAAATTGTGCTCAGATCAAATTCCTCTTATTTTTGTCACTATTTTCTCACATTAAGGTCAATGTACATAAATGTTTGGAAATTAAATGGCCCAAAATCCCCACAGGAGCTTGGTGTTAACTTCTTAGGTCGTTGGTATGGACTTTGAGAGTACTAGGAACCCAATTTTTTGAATCTTTCTCTCCTGCCTTATGCTGAAAGAATTTTCACTCAGTATCTTTGCCCTGGGGCATCCTCACTAGAAACTCAAAGCAAATGTGTCTGTCACAGAACCCCCTTACTGTGAATTAAATAAGACTTTTTTGTTTGTAAGTTCATTCCTCCAGAACACCACATGGCAGCACAATACTTGCCGATACACTGGTGCAGGGCAGAAAGCATAGGTAACATATTCAGGAATCCTGGCTTTGAGCCCTTGCTTTCTAGTTAATAGGCAGGGAACACTTGAAGATTTCCTGACTGCTTCTGGAATGGAGAAAATAATATAATTTTCTTATTCAAAGATGATATAAGCATTACAGGTAGTTGGTAATATAAATATAATAAATAAAGTTGTACTCTAAAGCTATCTGTTACATTTTTGTTACTACTATAAGAAACTACTATTAATTCTGGGGCTGAAGACAATACAAAGTCTTAATATCATGGCCTCAACAGGCAGAAATAAGATGTGGGCAAGAGTGCATTCCTGTCTGCAGGCTCTAGGGGACCCACTTTCTTGCTTTGTGTGCCTTTCCAAGGCTTCTCCTCTAGCATGACTAGTGGACCGACACCATTTCATACCCGTCCAATGGCAAGTACAATAATTTTCACAACTCATCATCCTAACACTGATCCCTCACCTCTTTTCAGCATTTGAATAACCTCTATAAAGATTACTGTATGATTTTAGATTACTGGCATACTCTTTATTTTAATATTAGCTTAATTTTAATTACATCGGTCACTTTAATGCTAATGAACTATATACCTAATGTGTTCACAGACCCTGGGGATGTATCCTTGAACATAAAATAATTATATTTTACTTTTTTAAAACATCCATTCTGTTGGATGACCAGTGGTTCTGGTCCACCATCCCATAAGGTGAATCAGTCTCTCCCTCACTTTATAGAGCTGACTAGTCTGGAGAAATTCCTTCATCATAGAGGCTAGTCTCACAGACTTCTGTATGCTGCATTTTCTTTGTTTCTCTGCAGAAGCATTGGCATTATTAACCACACTCTCTTAAGAGTCTTGCCCTCCACCACCCCTCTTGGCTTCTGAGGCTCTTAGTCCTGTACCACCCTGGCTTCCACTGTTTCTGTGAGGTCATTAGGTCATCAGGGGAGCATCAGATCTCTATCCATTCTAGGATCATTTAGTGTGGTGTCATTTCATTATATCAGTACACAGCTATAATTCATTTAATCAAGTTTAGAAATCACCAAATTCAGAATATGCACGTGGACCTCAGAATAAAAGTGAAGGTTAAATGACAATTTTCCGCATCAGTGAAGGACTTGCTACTGTGAAGGAGAGACAGCAAAAGAGAATCCTGTAATTTAATGACAATGTCTTGACTGACACATTAGGAAAAAATCCCATTCACTCAGTCACTTGTACTTAGAATTAAGACACTGGTTTAGGGAAACATTTCATATTATTTATGATTTTGACACTATGGCAGCTTGAACTAAGGGCCTCAGGCATGGTGGATAAGCATCTTACCATGGAGTACATCTTAGAATCTCTTTATTTTTTGTTTAGACACAAAGTCTCACTAACTTGCTGGGGCCACCCTTGAGCTCACTGTGTAGTCCAAGTAGCCCTTCAGCTGAAATTCATCGGCCCCAAATCCCCAAATCACTGTAATTACAGGCTTGTGCCAACAAGTCTGGCTGGAGATGGATTTCCTTCAAAGAGGTTTTAAAAGTTTTGCCCTAATTCCCTCAATATCTTACCTCAATCTTTTTACAAATATATAAATTGGCTGGAAAATTATTTAGTTTTCTGACTTTCTATAGAGATTTATGTTTCAGAAATCCATAGATTCTGGCTTTATTTCCCAAGGCAACTCCACCAGAAATATTTGGCAAAGAGCATCCCACAAGAACATTGTGTCTGTGTGTGTGTGTGTGTGTGTGTGTGTGTGTGTGTGTGTGTGTGTGTGTGTGTTTACTTTTATAAGTACAAGTGAAGGCCATAAGTTGAGACCGAAATTCTCTGGGCCTAAAGCTCACCCTTTCAACAAGACTGGCTAACCAGCAAGCCCCCGGAATCTACCTAGAGATCTATTCCCAGCACTAGGATTCTAGATGGTTAATGCTGTGCCTGTGCCTGGATATTACATGGATGCTGGAGATCTAAACTCAAAGCACCAAACTTGTAAAGCAAGCACTTCACCCACTGAGCCATTTCTGCATCCCCTGACATTCTTGAGACCTTCCAGTCAATTCCAGGTGAAACAGAGTTTGCATCTGGCCACCTGCTTTCAGCATCCACAGGTCCCTCTACACGTGATAACACTATAACCACAAACTCTTAATTAACTACCTTTTATGATTTTATTTCTTTGGAGAATATATTTTAATTTGCTTCCCAATGAAACTTATTCTTTAGTATTCTATCTTAGGAAAAAAGAACAAAATTCTAAAGTGTTAAGAAAGAACATTTATTCTCTAAGAGATACCCTGTTGGGATTGGCTGGGAAAGGAGATCCTCCACTGTGTGACTAGTGTCAAGCATCAGCTGCCTGCCAAATTCTGTCAGTGGTCCTTATTTGTTCTCTTCAAGGCAGTTAGTATGGTGGTTTTAGGCAGTTCTTTAAAATGTCTCCATGGGCCAGTGATCTAACGTTCTGGAGGAAGAGGCAATTGATTACCACGAGTCTGACAACAGTCAACTAGACACATTGCACTCTAGGCCATCCAGTCCCAAACAGTGAGATGCTGTATTAAAATATCTTTATGGATGTTTCGAGCAATTAATTTTAGAACAGTCTATACCATATTATGAAGAATTGTCATATAGGGAAAGCATGACAGTTGGGGTGCATTCAATTAAAATAGCTATTGTTTCTATTGGACTATGGAGAAAATAAACCTATGTAATGTATAAACAACCCCAGCAATAAAAAAGTCCATTAAAACCTGTGTTGATTTTATAGAAACCCATTTCAAAATGATCCATTATAGAAATTTAAAATCATTTTGCTTTTATAAACATTTAATTATAAATATTATTATTACTATTAGTATGTGAGAGGATATTGATGTGGGATTCCCCTCTGTATGCTGTGAATATGTTTTTTTTACCACTTGTTAATAAAGAAGCTGCTTTGGCCTGTGGCAGGCAGAATTTATAAAGGTAGGAAATTCAAGCAGAGATAGAGGAGGAAAGAAGGCAGAGACAGGAAGACATCAGGTAGCTGCCCAAAAAGCAAGAGGTAACAAACCAAAAACCTCGCAGTAAAATATAAACTGATAGAAATTGCTTAATTTAAGATGTAAGTGCTATCTAGTATTATGACTAAGCTATTGGCCGAACAGTGCTACGATTACTATAGTTTTTTTTTTGTGTGTGTGTGGTTATCTGGGTCTGGCAGCAGGGAAACGCAAGTGCAGTCTTCTTTTACATAAAAGCACCCAAAACGTTTGGCAAGAATATCCTCATAAAGCCTAAGAAAGCTTTTTAATAAAAGGGGGTCTTCTAGACCCATAAAAACAGAAGTTAATTAGAGCTTCTTGGTCGCCTCATTTTCCCAGACAGACTCTGTTTTTTGCTGGCCACAAGCAGAGGACAGCTTCTTTAAGAGACTGCTTCCTGGTTCATACTGACAACACAATCAGCCCTGGCTCTTTTGGGAGGTCCCATTACAGAGCACTTAATGGGCTTTATGAGCAGAGTGCTGCAAGTTGCTTAATGGTGGCAACGACCTGTGTCTCTGGAGCTGGGGCGATGAGCATGGCTTCCTGAGCTGGCAGTGCACATATAAACGCCATGTTGGATGAGGCAGAGACAAAAGGCAAAGCTACAGTGTTAGTCCTAGCCACACCTATTAGCATTTTAAGAAGCTCTCCTGGTTAGAAAATGATTACCTATACACAATAAGACAGATTCACACAAAAAAAGGCCTCTGAATGGGTCACAATGTTTGAATAAATGTATATGGGCTTAGGAGAGGAGCAAGAGTACAGAAAGTCATAGATTAAAGGAGTAAGACAATAAATAAATATTAAAAAGCAATAGAGTAAAAAAAAACTACATAAAGATTGAATATACACAGAGTGCCAGGAAGTAGTAATATATGTAAGGCCCAATGTAAAATTTAAGACACATTGCAAATGAAAAAATAAACATTGTTTTGGGAAGTGTTTGTTGTAAACAAATAACAGGTTGTTGTTAAGGCAGCAAGAAATAGAATGATTAAAATATTCATTTAAGAGGATAGAAAATTTGTTCAAAATTCTCTGGCTCGGGAAGACACAGTCCCTATGGTCGAATCTACTATTATTATTTTGCTGAATGTCACACTGTAAGATTCCCAAGTATTTCTGGGAATTGAATTATAAGCATCTGTATTATAAAGACATTGCCTGGTTCTAAGCTATCTTTTGTTGAAAAACAACTACATAATCACAATTTCTAGATCTTTTTTTCTTATCAACTATGACGGTAATCTCATTGTCAACATGGAGACATGGAGAGTTACCTGAAAGATGGATGGTCAGGCATGCCTGGGGAGGGCATCATTATCTTAGGTTACCTGAGGTAGGAAGAGTTTCCCCCTGTGGATGGTGTCATTCCTTGGGCTAACATCCTGGACTGTATGAAAATAAGTAAGTGGGAAAAATGGAAATATTCATTGCATTCTTCTCCTTGACTTTAGATGCAATGTGATCAGCTGCCTAAGCTCCTATGGTCTTAATTTCCTTTCCATAATGAATTTTATTGTGTAACAATGAACCAAAATAAACTCCTTTGTTCTTAAATTGCTTTCATCTGGCTATACTCTCACAGCAATAGGAGAAATATTATATATATGTATATTATATAAACCCCATATTTCAGCAATTTGCACCTGTGCTGTACATCTGTAGTGTCTTCAAGCATCTTCATTATTCTTTCCAGTAGTTTTAGACTTACTGTTTTCATATTGTGTTTTCTACATTATTATTACATCCTCAATTTAGTAACAAACTTTTAACAGCAAAGACAGTGTCTATTTATCGCTTTTATCCTCTGCAAAGCACTAAAATTGTTATAGATGCACTGCTTAAAATTGCAGAAGTGTTTGTGAAAAGGAGCTATAAGTGAATATGATCTCATGAAGAACTATAATTTCCCTAAAAAGAGAAGTAAGTTGTAAGAGGGTAATAATGGGCTCACTTTTATGCTATTCTGATGCCTGCTGTACTGATGCCAGCTATTCAATTAAAGTTTATTTAAGGTCAGATTCCAATTTTTAGACAAATTAAGGTTCAGTTCTACTGAGACTGATACTCTTAGAACATCAAGTTCTAAAGGAAAAAGTACAAATTAAAATAGTTTAAAATGAGGGAAAATATATGGGTAGGAAAAAAGAGAGCTAGTTCAGAAGCATAAACTGGATAAAAGATTCATGGAACATTACAGAGTTTCTTATATTCAGACAGATGACACTTATGGTGGTAATTATAGTACAGCCTAATTATTTCTGTTTAATTTTCACATTTATTAAGATGAAGAGCAACAAGCATGCCTGACTTCAGAGATTCATTATAAAGACTTTATAAGTCACAGGGATACAGTGACATCAATTAATGGAAAGCAACTTCTAAAAGAAAATTTCAAAAAGCATTTATTTTTTTCAATTAAAAAGATGAATAATATAAAGTTGAAATAGATATGAAAATTACATTTAACTTTAACTTTGAAAGAGGAAATAATACGGGTTTAAACCAAATATATATTTTGGCAAAGTTCAAATTTTAGCGAAATCTGATCGTAGACAAATATTTTATGTATCTGCAAGTTCAGCTGGCCAAGAGTCAAAACAAACGTTCATCTGGAAACTTAAAAGTCTGCATTACTGATTCCCCTCTTACTTCACTTAGGTCACTTAGGGAAGGATGGTAAACACACACACACACACATACACACACACAACACATACACATACACATATATGCACACATACACACACGTACACACATATACACACACACTCACACACATACACACACAAACACAAACTAATAATACTTTAATCAATTGTGGGAAAAGAGAAAAATTTACAGCATTCAAATCCCAGCATGAATTTTTTTGATATTTTACCTTTAAAACTAATATTTAGAGTTTTAACTGTTCACTTTAAATTATAGACCATGTAAATGAAAAGTTTTAGTACACATTGCTGATAATATATCTATATCTGATAATACATGTGGGTTTGACACCCAAGGTACCTGTTAGTTGGGTATTAAAAATAATTAATTAAATATAATGCATATATTCGAGGAGTTTTTTTTTTTAAATGAAACTTTATGCAATACTCCTTAGATTAGTGGTTGTTCTCAAACTGTGGGTCCTGACCCCCATAGTGGCCACATATCAGATATTCTGCACATAAAAGATTTACATTATGATTCGAAACAATGGCAAAATTACAGTTATGAAATAGCAACAAAATAATTTTTGGTTGCGGGTCATTACAGCACTTGGGAACCATATTAAAGCATCACAGCATCAGGAAGGATGAGAACCAGTGCCCTAGATAATATGGTACTTCAGGGTCTAGCAGTCTATCAGCCAGCAATACTCCACTTACGGGCAAGCATAGTAACGTTTATGAGTACTGAGTAAAAAGAATAACAGAAAGCCTGGTCGAGGTGTCTGTCTAACCAGGAAGCAATGACATTACAGGCAAAGAGGGGAAGAGGTCTTAGCATCATTTATCCTTCTGCCCTCTGTTTTGGATCCCCATGGGTGAAACCAAGCTGACAGCTGGAGAGATTGTTAGTTTAGCTCACAAAACTTTCTATCAGGAACTATGGCAAAGTGACAAAGGATTGTGAACCTTGAAGGACAATTGAAGAGTAGCTGCCCTACCATGTATAATATGAGGGGCCATGCATTCATGAAATTTGATGTTTTAAAAGTTATACTACTCTTTCATTAACTAAATTTGCTTTTCTTTTATCTCATATTTAGTGAGCAAGTTCTTGGAAAATTTGACAGATTTTCATCTCAAATAGCTTTGGTTTACTTTCATGTTGCTTGTTTTATTAAACTATTATTTTATATTCTTTTAAACATTCATGCAAGTATATGTTTTAATTATATCCATGCCTCACATCTCACCACCTCCAGATCCCCAAGGACACCCATCAAATTCCAAATTCAGGTCTGGCTTTTATATTTATTTGTTTGTTTGTTTGTTTACTTATTTGTATTCATTCATTCATTACATAAGCTATTTACATAATTAATCCACTGAGTCCAGTTAGTGCTACCATATGTGAATGAGTATTGGGTCATGCACTGGGGCATAGTGACCCAACTTGGGGACACACTCTTAAAGAAAACTGAGTATTCTTTGTTTTGCTCAGCACTCATCCATTGCCAGTAGCTCCTCAACTAGAGGTGTGGCTTCAGCATTCTCTCCAGCCTCCAGACAGAAATTTTTAACTGGCTTATTTATAAACAGGTCTGGTGAAGATATCTATAAATGCAGTGAGTCCATATGTATCACCCTCTACCCTACCGTTTGGATCAACCCTTCTTTCTATTCCCTTTCCTGAGATGTTCCCTTAGCGTTCCAGGGAGGAGATTGGAATAGGTAGATCATCTCCAGTTTAACACTCATGATCTATTTTGCTACTCTGACCAGTACTGCCTTTCTTCATTAACCACTACCCAGTGTAGTCAGCTTCTCTGACAAAGGTTAGGAACAGTAAACATCAATGGTTATAAACATAAAAATTTAGAAGACAGCTTCTCAACATGAACATTTAGAAAAACAACATCAATAAGTTCCTCTCTAGGGTTAATGACTTTCTTAGCATTTTCCTTAAGTTCACTAAAACCTAACTTCACTGAATACAAAAGAAATTTTTGTCTTATTTATAAGAATATAAAAATGGATATGTTGCTAACCAGTATAAATATTTGCAGTTTATTTACTTGTAACTTTCCTTTTCTTGCTCTCAATTTTTGAAATTTTGTGACTCTTATATTATAAATAATCAAGACCTTATGGTTCAAACTGCTGGTAGTCTTGTAACAATTTCAATACAATCTCAGGTTCTTAGAAATCTAGGCTCTTATGAATTTTACTGGTGTAGAAACAGCATATAGGTATATTTATTACCTACTTTTTATGGGTTATTGGGACTACTGCAGGTGGTCTCTGGGTCTTATAGCCATAGGAGTAAAGCTGATGTTGTTCTTCCAAGTTGCCTGCTAAAGAAGGCTGATTATACTGATGCAAGGTGGACAGCCCACAAACACTAGATCAAATCATTCAGTTTTGGACAGAGAAGGTAATACATCTCTTTATGGAATTTACTAATGATTTTTTTTCTAGATGACAATTCATTCATTAAAACCATCAAAGGAATTCATGAGAAAAAAGAAGGGAGGGGAAGTCCAATGCATTTACCATAGCCCAAATATTAGGATGGATATGAATTAGGTTTGGTTGAATTTGATAAGGGTGACACATCCAAGAAGACAGCAAAATACTACCAAAATTAGAAGTCAGAAACTCAGAGACAATTCTTAATTAAAATATGATGATTTATGAACCATTTCATTTGCCTGATGATTGAACTCATGGGAAAGTATTAATTTGCTGAGGGATAATAAAAAGAGTGAGATTAAAAGAGAGCCAAGAATAAAGGAGTGCAGAACTCTAAGCCTTAAAAGGAATACACACATCATACCCTCTCCTCCAAAGGCTCAGAGATCATCAATAGAGTCTAAGAGGCAGAGGTGATGGATGAATACAAGAAAATAGTGTCTTTTAGACAGGGTAGGGCAGCTTCACAAATAAACTCACAGTAGTTGTGACAGCACACAAAAGAACTGTGCACAGGTAAGCACAAGCCAGAACAAATCCCGGTGAGGATAGGGAGTTGGAGACAAAGATCCACCCCTAGCAGAGGATCTAATAGCATTTATTAGCTACTGCTACAGGGAGGGTCAGCTTTCTCTAGAAGGAGGGGAGATAGAATACAGTGATGTAAACGTGGAAAGTGGATTAATGAAAAAGAAAGGGATAAATGGTTATGAGTTAAAGAGGGTTGGGTAGAAAAGGGACCCATATGGGAAAATATTACTAACACTAATGGCCTTTATAAAAAGATCTATGGAAATCTACTACTGTAGAAGTTTCTTAAAATATTTACATGTACATATACACATAAAGACAAAAAATTATAAAGTGTTACTCTATAAAGGGGGAGGGGAGATAATACTGCAACTAAACATCATATACTAGCAAATAAAAGCCCCAAATATCAGAAATGGGTTACTTGTGTTTGAGCTGTACCAAGTGGGGTCCCATAGATCCTCATTCACTACAGGCTATTGTTAATGCCCTGGTTTAACTTTTAGAACTTATTGGTAAAACCATATATCTGAACACACCAAATATTTGGATCATAAAGCATGGAAAATAATTCTAACTTAAAAGGAATTACCTAGAAGTTTCCATTCTCCCGGGAAGCATTCAGAGTACTGGGAGGTACTGTGCAAACCTCCACAGGAGAAAAGTAATTATGATCAGTCTTAGTCAGCTCTGGACCCACTAATTAATATATGTATAACAGTGGCATGAATGTTGTAAGAGTAAACAACTGCTTTCAGATTGGATCTAAGGCTGGCTCAGTGAGTTGTAACCCATAAGTGACATTGTTAACAAGGCCAAGAAGATGCGATTAGGTAAGTCAAAATCCCTAAGGGCTTAACTGTTCTTCTGGTAATTGGAAATATTATTAAATTGACTCATTCAAAGCATCTCATTATATACATAAATAGAGCATCTCAACCTTATTGGAGAACCTTCTATTTTCAATAGATGGAGAGTAAGATAAAAGCCCACAACTAGTCAAAGTTCATAGAGTAAGTGACTTTGGAGTGCTCTGCCCTAAGTGGGACAAGTCTATCACACCTGCTCCCCACAAATCTCAGGGATCTTTTCAGAAGAGGGGGTGGGAAGACCATAAGAGATTGAGGTTAGAGGTGACAGCAAGGAAACTATTCTTGACCTAATAGGGCAGCTGCACATATGAACTCACTTCAGTTGTGACAGAAAGCACAAGAACCGTGCATTCTCAAGCCAGGCAAAATCCCATCAGGAGAAACGAAGTGCACATAAATTATCACCCTGAGCTGAGAAGCTATGGGTATTTGATACCCGCTGGGATATGGAAAATTAATTTTCTCTAAAGGTATGTCAGCTACTAGATCACCCATGCTCTAGTAGATGACCACATATGCAAGAGTATATATGAAGCATTAATTGAATTCAGTGGGTTTGAGAACATATAATGGCACATAGTTGGCTGGGTATGCATGGGAATGGAGTGGATCTGAATGAAGACAAGGGAGATGGGGTTGATGTGATCAAAATATAATATATGGCAGTTATCAAATGCTTAAAAATTTAAAAATAACTTAAAGGAAAATAGAAAAGTGAAGTGGTTATAAATTATGATGTTATGTAGTTTTACTGAAAATTTCATCAAATATTTTGAAAGACAAAAGGTTATCACGACAATAAAAGTCAATGTATTTACCCATTGAGCCCATATTTATACGTGTGTGTGTGTGTGTATAATACAACTGTTAAATATACAACTATACCAATGATATGCTATATACAGTATAAACATATGACTATATTTGATATATAACAGATACCAATCTTCAAACATATGAACCTGTAGCGGACTTTTCAAATTCAACTTACTAAGCAACACGGATACATTATTGATTAAATGATGGACATCTCCTTTTACTTCCTCTCCTTCCCTTCATGGAGGTCTTAAAAAAGAATATATTAATAGTCTTCAGAGTAGTTAAGTAAAATTGTACTATTAGGTATGATTAGTTGTTTAAAATAAATTTGAAACTACTTGATAAGATGTGTTATATTTATCATATCACAACATTTTAAAACTTAAAACTATAAATAAGAAAAGAGAAATGAGTGGTATAGTGACCAGTGACCAAACTCTGAGTTAAGAAAGCCTGCTATGATTGGGCATCATATTATAGCTAACATCCAAGCACAACCAAAAACTAACCATTTTGTGTGATGAAATTGTACAAGTATAAGATATTTGATGTGATTTATTGTAAATGCATCACTATCACACGCATGTGATTTTAACAGGGCTTAACTGCACTTCATTAACTTTAGTAAGCCTTAATGCTTCCCTGCATTTGAGTATGGCTTTGAGTATCTGTTCAGTGTGATTTCAGAAAAATATTACAGAGTCAGTTTTCTTCAGGGAAAACGGCCCCTGTTAAGTTGGCCATGTGCCAGCAGATAGTCCTAAACCCATGCACATACTGGCATATCAGGCTGGAGTCAGTAGGATAAGAAGGAATCCATATGCACGCATGTGCATGAGTGGCGGCTTATGGGAGGAGGCAGCAAGGAAGGAGAGTGGGAAGGGCTTGATTAAAGCATGTTGTATACTTGTATAGACTTCTCATATAGTAAAATAAAAATATATTTTAAAGTGTTCAAAAATTGTCATCTGTTAGCCAAAAAAAAGAATAAAAGAATTTTCCTGAATTACTTTTAGTGTTTGGTAGATGACATTTTATTTATTTGCAAGCATTTTTATAATAAAGTTTATAAAATTTGTTTTTTCATAAAAAGTATGCTATGATTTCAGTTTGTTAAGGAATAGGTTACTGGTAATAATTGAAGAACCTTAAAATAATTTAATAAGCATTATACCATAAATATTACACTGTCGTGTGGAAGCACACACCAGGATAATAATATTAAAATGTAAAACATGCATATAGCTCAACAGTAGATGGTGTATGGTGTTAACCTTAAAGGCTAACGGACACAATAATAACATAAACTTTGGTCCTACATTGTTAAGAATATAGGCTTTAATTTGTTTTTGGAGAAGGCAATGCATTAGGCTGCAATAATATTAATATGTCACAGGTATCTTTCTTGGAAAAATCTTAAAATTAAATGAACAGAGAGCTTGCTTCTTCTCTGTTTACTTTCCGGTAGTTAAGACACTGAGAAGGAACCTGCTAATGCCCCTTCACATTTCAGTCCATAAAAGGAATCACACCTTGACTGGCAATCATTAAACCACTCAGCTTTCACTACACTGAAAAGCAAATTTAGACTTTTAATTAAATTTGGCATGTTTTCTTTTTATAATGTTTTTATTGAGCTACACATTTTTCTCTGTTCCCCTTCTTTCTTCCCCTCCCCTTCTGTCCTCTCCTGTTACCTCCACACTCCCAATTTACTCAGGAGAGCTTGTCTATTTTTCTTCCTATGTAGATCCATGTATGTCTCTCTTAGGGGCCTCTTTGTTGTCTAGGTTGTCTGGGATTGTGGACTGTATGTTTGTTTTTCTTTGTTTTATGTATGGAAGCCACTTATGAGTGAATACATATTGTATTGTCTTTCTGGGTGTGGTTTACCTCACTCAATATTGTCTTTTCAAGATCTATCCATTTGCCTGCAAATTTCAAGATGTCATTAATTTTTACTTCTATGTAGGACTCCATTGTGTAAATGTACCACATTTTCTTTATTCATTCTTTGGTTAAGAGACATCTAGTTTTTTTCCAGGATCTGACTGTTACAAATAATGCTGCTATGAACATAGTTTAGCACATATCTTTGTGGTATGATTGAGCATCCTTTGGGTATATACCAAACAGCAGTATTGCTGGATTTTAAGGTAGATAGTTTCTTAATTTTCTGAGGAATTGCCATACTGATTTCCAAAGCATCTGTGCAAGTTTGCACTCCCAAAAATCTGTACAAGCAATGGAGGAATATTCCCTGTACCCTACATCCTTTCCAGCATAAATTGTCATCAGCAGTATTTTTGATCTTGGCCATTCTGACAGGTGTAAGTTGAAATCTCAGAGTTGTTTTGATTTACCTTTCTCTGATGGCTAACGATGTTGAGCATGTATTCTATAAGTACTCTGAACTCACTAAAATGTTTATAAAGCAGTGAGCACTTTATGTAGCAAAATAGTGCTGGTTTTGAATCCAAAACAAAATCTTAGAGTAAACCCAGTGATTTCTTACCACGGCCACATTTCCCAGATGTGTAATTTTTAGGACAATTAGATGGCAATTAGCAATTATCCTTTTGAATAGAGATAAAATTATCTTATTACTAAGCTTCTTCTTCATTCTAGGATTGCTTAGGTTGAATAGAAAATGGAATTGATCCATCGACATTGATCAGCAGCTATGATTAAGTGGTTGAAATGCAATAAAAGATGGGGAGAAATTTGACATTGCATCATTGTTAAAATTATGGGCTAACTTTTCTGCATTGTTACTTCTTCAAATAAAAAAAACAGTCAAAGGATAAATTGCGCAACAATGACATGGAAAAAGAACTTAACATGAAAATATGAATATAAGGCAATTTGAAAGAAAGTTAGTGAAAGATGCCAGAAAATAAAATTGCTGCAATTTAAACTTATATTGTGTTTTATTGTGGAAAAACCATAACATGGAAAGCTTAGGTTTCAGTATTATTATTATTACTATTATTTTTATTAATGTTACATTGCTTGTTATTGAACTTAGGACAACCTGTGTACTAGACAGGTGCTCTACCACTGAGCCACTGCGCTCTCACCCTAGAACTTTTACCCACCATACCTTTTCTCCCACTTATGCTCTTTATCTTTAGTTGCATTAGTAACAGAGAAGGCACAAAGCTTCTAGATAATTTAAACGATTATCGAAGTGAGAACTCCTTGTATATCTGCTCCATAATGCTGCCTGGAGAAATGATCCCAGTGGGACAAGAGTATTGCTTGAATTAGTGGTACTTCTCAACATCACAAAAATGATGCTTGATTCGCATGCACAGGAAGTACCAGGGTTATGAATTTGTGGAAGATTCTACTCTGATTTTACAGGAACACAGACCTTATCTGGGTAAAATGTGACCTTCAGAGAATGAAGCAAGACACATTGAAGACTCCAGAAATCCAGGGATGGAAAAGGTATGTACTGTTTGCCAAGGAGATCTGTAGCAGTGCAGAGTCAAGCCAGGAGGAGGTCATGTGGGCTGTGCATGGCTAGGCCGTAGGGCGTAGAGAGATCACAGCCTGCCATGCTATGCTTTGAATGCTGAACACAGAGAGGCTGGAGCTAATGCTCTTCTTGCTGTTTTTTAGTCTTGCTTTGTTACTATCCTTTACATTCTCCTATTCCTTCCTTTTGGAATGGAAGTGTTTAGACCATGCCACTGAATCTTAGAAATAAAAATATGCACCAGATGGCAGTGGTGCATGCCTTTAATCCCAGCCTTCAGGAGGCAGAGGCAGGTGGATCTCTGTGAGTTCGAGACCAGCCTGGTCTACAAGAGTTAGTCCCAGGACAGGCTCCAAAGCTACAGAGAAACCCTGTCTCCAAAAAACAAAAAACAAAAACAAAAACAAACAACAATAACAACAAAAAAGAAAATATGATTTTTTCTTGAGCTTTTTTTCAAAGTCAGAGAAGACTTTGGACTTGAACTTTCACATAGCTATAATCATTAATACTAGAAGATTCATTGCAATGCAGTGGAGGCATTTTGCATTTTGAGTTGAATATGACCATTTTGGTGCTCAGAAATAGAATATTATAGTTTAAATGTGTTTTGATGTTGAGCTGACAAGGAATGGACTTCTGCGGATTAGTTTATCATCAACTTGATTCAATTGGATTTATTTATGAGACTAGTAAACCACACCTATTTGTATATGTTAACAAATTCCAGAGAAGATTAGGATTCTTCTCTGAATGTGGGTGTACTGTCCAATAAGCTGAGAGTCCAGATGGAATAGGAGAGGAAAAACCAGGAAATCTACTCTTGCAGGCTCTCTCTCCGCAGCCTGGCCCCCTGCCATGGCAAGAGCATCTGTGCTGCACAGCTTTACCAGCCTCACGAACTGAAAGCTAGAAGCCTTGGGACAAACTGGAAATTCCTCCTTAAAGCTGACATTTGTCACAGTAATCATAACTGTACAACATTCAGTCCATCCATAATATTGTCTATATATACTGCTTATTATTCATTAAATTTTCTTTAAAAACTTATCTAAAACTTATTACTCCATCTTTTCATGTTATTATTTTAGAATTTTTGGCATGAATGCCTAAATTTTGTCTTCCTATAAAGTCTACTTTTGTGTCTCCAGCCTGCATGAACCCAAACTAGCTTTGTATTAAAACTCAGCTCACAGCATTCTGCTGGGATCATCTGGGAAACAGGCTGCCTCACCTTCAGAGTTTTTTCAAAACTGCCTCAGGCATTTTTAGAAACTTTTGCTATTTTCTTGCCTTAAAAGTCTTCCCTCAGAAATTTCCATTTACTTAGTTAACTCCAGCTCTGCAATTGCATATTAGCTAAATGTCATTTTCTTCCTCCCTTTTACGAAGTAAGTTATTTCATATGGTTTTTGTGAGCTCTGTATTTATTTTCCTTTATTTGGTGTTTGCCAGAAAGGTAAGCCACAATACAATTAGTGATTTATCCCTGTCACTGGAATGTGAACTTCAGGAGAACACCTATACACGTTCATTACCATCCCATTTAGAATTGAAAGGAAATGTAGTCTTTGATAAATTTTAAATAAATATATGATGAATGATTAAATTAGAATGCTTGAGAACAAGGCTGAAATCATCATCCTGATATATTAAATTTGCTGAAGATTTGTACTCTGATTAGATAGACTTTGAGATGCTTTTCATTTTAATGGATCCTAGAATGTCAAATACATGTTTTATTCATCAACACATAAAATTTATTCATCAACACATAAAATTCTTACAACAATAACTGTCTTTGGTAGGACTTAGCTGCTGCCAGCACTGTCAATCCCCCAGGAAGACCACTATCCTTTCTTAAAAATTGTAGCTCCTCATCTTCTTGCTTTCTTTCATTGGAAGACATCTCATGGCTGTTCCTTGTAGATATAAGCAAAGGGAAACATTCTTCATTTAGTAGTGAGAGAAGGCAAAGTTCAGGGTGTGAAGAGATTTGTGCTGGGAGTTGATGGCCTATAGATGATGGCTGAAACCAGAAGGGGGGGAATCATAAACCAAAGCCTGATTACTAATGTACTTCATAAGGATTATCAGAACGGGGCTGAATGGACAGTCACAAAAATATGTGAGCAATAGTACTCACAAACAGGCAAAACTCGCATAGATCAAGGGAAAAGAAGCTTTAGGTTTACAAACAACACATTTGAAAGGAATTATTCTGTTCCTGTTACAAAACTGCCCTAATAATAAAGAGGTCATGGGTCCTGAGTTCAAGGGTGCCTGATCATAGCAAGTACTTCCAAGCAAGGCTTTTTCTCAGGTACTCAAAGTATTAAGATGCAGTCATAGTCTTCCAAAAGAGATCATGCAAATTAATAAATCATTAACAAATGATTATGGGTCTTAAGGTAGAAGTCATTGGAATAATAAGTTTACTTTCATAATGTAAAATGGATATAATTCACAAATTCTTTTTGGCAAATGTAGACAAAGGCATTTTCTTTAAATTTTGAGGTGCTTACATTTAATATTCAAACAACAAAATATTATCACTGTTTTTTGTTTGTGTGTTTGTTTAGGTAGCTTTGTAAAATCTATCACATAGTCCATACTGGTCCAAACACAAAATATGCTATATTGGGGAGGATAAACTTTTACTGATCTCTGTGTCATTATTCCAAGTTTTCCACAGTTGAAATATTGTAATATGCCCTTGAGACTACCATCAACTTAAAAGCCTTTGCCTTTCTGTGCTCAATGAAACTGATTTAAAATGTCACATGACTGATGCGTTCTCTATAGATGAATATCACTATCAGAATTTTATGCTTTATTTAAGTCCTGATACATAAAAATTGTACATTATTTACAACTTAAACTAAGTTCTTGGATTTTTAAGTCAGAGTTCATCAAATTAATTAATTTTTTTCCTATAGATGGTCACCAAAGTGGGATTCTGGGAAAATGAGTCATTCTGAGTTTTTAACCTCCTTCACAATGGGGAGTATATCCTTTTATGACTTGAAAACTTAATAGTTTATACCTTAGCTTTCAGAAGTTGGAGATATTATGTTCATTGAGTTTCTGAAGATTCCTTTAAAGAGACAAGCCTCAGTTTAGTATTAATACAAATTTGTGAAGAATAATTGCTCAAAAGTATTATATATATTGTATAATAAACTATGCATTTTCCTTATACTATGCTGTCTCTGAGTATATATTTGCCAGTTCACTTCTGGCTCATGAATCTTCTCCCTTTAAGGATCGTTTTTTTTTTTTTTTATATATAGGCTGAGATTTTTCTCCAGGAAGAGTTTTCACACCAGTCAAGTATTTCTTTTCTATGTTTATCTCGCGTCTTTGGAATAGAGAGCTAGTAGTTTGTCCTCTTGGTGATGGCAAAGTATAAGAGAACAAGGTCATTCCCATAATTGTTACTTACCAAGGCTCTATTCACCTTCTTGCTTATACATTGACTAAACCAATACGTGGATTATATTGCATGCAAATAGGAGAAAATCCATGAAAGAATTTCAGTTTGTTCTACTTTTATTATTCATTGAAACAGGTATTTTATTGTAGATAGTCTGAGTACATAAAATGGATGTACTCTAATATTAGAAAAAGCAATCATTAGTAAAATAGTAAGTAGCTAAGAATGATCTCTAGTGTTCCTGAATATGTGAGTGTACTGAAAACTAAGGTTTGGCTTTACACAGAAAAGCAAATTAAAAGAGTCCCACTGCCCTAGGAAAACTACAGTTCTTATAACTCAAGGGTGGAAAGATTTATTTCCCTGTGGACCAAGGTTTCAGCAGATCAATTAATATAGTCTGTTCTTCTCTTCTGCTGCCACGAGCAGCAAGAAAAATGTGTTGGTTATGCCATTTCAGAGCACTGTATACACAAAGTCATACTGATGGGCTGGTCTAACCTACAGTGTACGACTCAGAAACTGGGTACCAGAAAATAATCAGTCTTTGTCCACTTGGCAGTAGCAACTGTCCTGAAGGCCAGTGGTTGGCAGGAGGATCTGTAGCCCAGAATGGTTCTTGCTTCACAGCCCCTGATCAAAGGACCAAAGTCGCCTTAACTCCACAAAGTTTATTCCCTGAAACTTGCAAACGGCTGAGAGCAAGGTGCCCTTTCCCTCTTAGCAAGGCAATGAGCTCCAGGATTTAGGTCTTACAATACTATGAAGGATGGAAACTTCCATTAATGCCACCAGTTCATCTACAATGGGTTCTCTTTCAGCATAGAGCTAAGATTTATTTGGGCGTCTTCTCCCACAGAATGGTTTTGCTGAGTTGAACCTCTATTAGGATAATAGCAAACATCTTGTGTATTAGGGCAACAAATCAGTCTCACAAGGTTAACATGAGCTCCTTTAATTTTTTGAAGTTCTTAGGATAGTAGGGAACTGTATATCACTTTCTAAATAGTTTCTATGTAATCAAAAAGCTTAGCATCTCAAAAACACGTGGTTAAAAAATGGCCCCTCTCTATTATGATATCATAATGATTCAGTTGATCACGATCCTTTGTACCTGAATGAACAAAGTGGCCCAAGAGGGCCAAATCCAGCTGCATGTCAAGATATGCATCTGTTCTAGAGTCATCTACTTTCTAATGAAGCACTCTACCTGTAAAGTGTCTTTCCATACAAAGTGGAGCTGGAAATACACAATTTTTCTCAATTCATTGCTCCCCTTTTCCATAGATCCAAAATATAAGCTGATTTTTTTAATAAAAAAAGTAGACATTGATAAACAGAACGCCTGCAGAAGAAATGGAACAACCTGTTTTGTGGTTTCACTTTGCTGTGTTTGGGTTTTCTCTTCCAGAATGTGATTTTGAAGAAAGGAGTTAAGATATGAGAGGATGCTGGTCAGCTGTACCCAGTTCCAGGGAAAGAATGTAGTTTTCTGGAACACAGCCTGTGATAGCAGAAGGACCTGGCAAGGAGCAGGCTGTCCTTGGCTGGAGAGCTGTTGGCACTATCAGTAAATATTAAAATGTAGATTTGAGAAAGGAGGAGAAGTACCAAGTAAAACTGAAACCCAGATGGAAGCCAGAGGCCACGGAGCAAAAGAAACATAGCCTTAGGTCGGTGGGGAATTAACATGCAGTTTCCCCCTCTTTTCCTGGGGGGCAGGACTCATCACTTCATTTAAATTAAGGAATCAATTCTCAAGCTTTGAAGCTTCATATATTGGCTACTTGTCTCCTAAAGAAAAGACAGAGGAAGATTCCAGCAGACCTGCTTCTTTAATACATAACACACAGAAACAACCAGGCATGGCTGCACACACCTTTAATCCAAATGTTGAGAAGGCAAAGATCTTTGTGAGGTATAGCTCCACCTGCTTTGTGTAGGGAGTTCCAGGCAGAGCCAGGAGTCCACAACGAGGCCCTGTCTACCATATATATATATGGTAGACAGTGTATATGCATATATTAGGCATCTAATACACACACATATGCACAAAGGGAGTTTTCTGAGCTTTCTATATTAGAAGTGAAAGCATGAGCAGCTATTATTGTGGTTGGAAGGTTCTGTCCTACCCAGTACCACAGTCATTGAGTAACAAAGAAATACAAGAGGCTTATATAAATTATAAACTGTTTGGTCTATTAGCTCAGGCTTATTATTAACTAGCTCTTACAACTTAAATTAACCCATAATTTCTTCTCTATGTTTAGCCTCGTGGCTTGGTACCTTTTCTTGTTGAGGCATTCTCACCTTGCTTCCTCTGCATCTGGCTGGTGACTGACTCTCTGCCTTTCCTCTTCCCTGAATTCTCTTAGTCTGGGCACCCAGCCTAGACTTCCTGCCTGGATACTGGCCAATCAGTGTTTTATTAAACCAAATCTTTACAGTGTACAAAAGCATTATTCCACAGTAGTTCCCCCTTTTTCTTCTCAAAACAAGACCCCGAATCTAATCTCCTTTGTTTAGCTTTTTTTTTCTGATCATTGTCTATATCAACTAGTATCCAAATCTCTAAACTAAGACAAACATTCATAATCCAGTTCTTGAAAATGAAAGCATAGTTTTCTAGGCTACTTCCTGCTGATTTTGGACACTGGTAATCTTTGGGGGACCCTGAGAAAATTTAGGATTATAGCCAAATTTTCACAAGTGTTCTGTGAGGCTGGGTCGCTTCAACCAGTTACCTTGAAGCTGTTCTGAATGTAGAAGTCAGAGGAAACGGCAACAGAGGTGCTCTGAGAAGTTGGGTCATCTGGATAATCTGCTTCTATTGGAAATTTTTCTTGGGGTCTTCCTCGATCAAACCCTATTTTTCTTAACCAAGAATGAATCCACAGCTTCTAATTTCCTGTGGGAACAAAAGCATAATCCTGTGGATTATGAGTGGTTGTCTTTGTTTAGTGTATTGGTTTTATAGATAATGGCCAAGAAAAAAACCTAAACAAAGATTAGATTCATGTTTCTTTTTTCCAAAAGGAAAAAGGGGGAAATGGTGTGTTAATACTCTTGTAAATGGTAAAGATTTGTCACTCATCTTGATTTAATAAAATTCTGATTGGCGTGTAGCCAAGTAGGAAGTCTATATAGGTGGAGAAATCAGAGCAGGAGAATTCTTGGGAGAAGAAAGGCAGAGAGTCAGTCACCAGCCACATATAGAGGAAGCAAGATGAGAGTGCCTTACTGAGAAAGGAACCAAGCCACATGACTAAACATAGAGAAGAATTATGGGTTAATTTAAATTGTAAGAGACAGTTGGCAATAAGCCTAAGCAATAGGCTAGTTCATAATTAATATATGCCTCTATGTGCTTATCTGGAACTGAACACCTGCAGAATCAATGGGACAGAAACTTCTATCTTACAATTATGGAGAAATGTAGTTGGGCTATAGTTCCATAATTTTAGCTCTAAAACCGAGGCAGGAGGGTTGCTGCATGTCTGATGTTAGTTTGGGCTACTTTGTAGCAACACCTGTCAAAATATTCCTCCCCACCCTGAAGGTAGAGATTGAAGCTTCTAAAAAAAACAGAAAAGTGCAGAGGGAAGGAGAGAGAAAAGAGGAGGAGGAGGAGGAGAAAGTAAATGCCTAGCAAACTAACTAGCCTATAAATAAAATATACAAAGTGGAATAAAGAAAAAATATCTACAGTTTCTGGAGATAGGACAAAGTCAGACAATTTGTGCACAGGGATAAAGATCAGGCACAAATGTTCACCAGAGCGAACTTTTCTCTGTCTTTGTCTTTCCCACGCTAGTGAAAATAAGTGTGGGCATGACTTTGCTTATAATATCAATGCACTCAAATTATGCTAGGAAGACTAACTTCTTTCCTTCCTTTCTTTACTAAAATTTATTTATTTTGTGGGTATATGTGTTTTGCCTGTATGTAACACATGTATGTATGTATATGTACCACATGTATGCCTGGTGCATACAGAGGCCGAAGAGCGTCAGATACCCTGGAACTGAAGTTACTGATGGTCATGAGTCATGATGAAAATTGAACATGGTTCCTCTGGAAGAAAAAGGTCTTAGTGACTGAGTCATATTCCCAACTCCTCACTGTCTTTCTGAAACCTGAAGACAGAGTCTTGTAGCACTGATAGACTCTAAAGCTTGCAATTGAGACTCCAGAAAAAGAGTCCTAGTGATATCTGGCTGCATGGCACCCTCAACAGGGCAAAGTGTTTTCTTAATCACTTCTATCTGGGGCAAAATATGCTATTTACAACAAGGATCTCAATTGTTATTCAGACTTGTGTGGATTTGAGCTAATTGCTTGACAAAAATGAAAATACCAGTACTCTGGAGTCTCTAACATCTGGAATCTTAGTAAGACTCATGATATACAAGAAAATCATAAACACAGAAGAAACCAGGAGAGTGACCCACCTTAAAGGAAAATACAATTAACAGGTGTAAAGGGGAAATCAACAGAAATGCTAAAGTATAACATCAACCGGTTTCAACTTTACTCACTGAGACACATTCAAATTGTGTAGTCTTAGTGAACAGCATACATGCAAACTATAAAAAGTAACCAAGTCGGGCCTTGTAGTGAATGCCATTGATATCAGTACCTGGGAGGCAGAGTCATGTAGAGATCTGTGAAGTCACACTGTCCAGGACAGCTAGGGATACAGTGAGACCATGTCACAACAAGCAAGCTACAGCAACGGCAGATCTGAACCTCTTTATTTTGGCTATGGAGATAGTTCAAGAGTTAAGGTTGCATACTGCTCTTGCAGATGCCTCGAGTTTGATCCCCAGAATGGTATCAGTAGGTTCCTTAATCACTGTAACCTCAAACTCAAGGGGATCCACTGCTTTGGTCTCTGTGAGCTCCTGTATTTATAGGCACATACTCACATGTAAACATATGTCCAAACAGAAGACTACAAATGAAAATAGTTGTCTGTAGTTATTTGTCTAAGCATGAGACTCCTCAAATTTTGCTCATATGTGTTAACATGTCCATTTTTATATTTCAGTTGCCACAGCCATGTTTATGCAGCCATTTCTAGACGAAACTATTTCACAGCAGACTTTTTGATCTTCCAACTCTTACCATCTTTCTGCCCTGTTTCACATTGTTCCCTTAGCCATAGACACAGGAGCTATTATGTAGATGTATACATTGGGATTGGGCTTCCCACAAGCCATTGATTTCTGTATTTTGTCCAGTGTGGTTTTCTGTGATGGTCTCTATTTGGAGTAAAGAGAGGTTTATTTGATGAGGGATAATAGCTACACTTATCTGTGCATATAAGGAGAAGATTAGGAATGCACTAAGAAAATTATGGTGGTCTAGCAAAGTGGTGGTAGTAGGTTCTTTTCTAAGATTCATGAGCTCACTAGTCCTGGGATGCAATCACTGCTGGGAGAAAGAGAATTAAGGTCTCCCAGGAATGAGCCTCCTTATTGGTTATACACAAACAACAATGCCAACAACAACATATACAGACACAATAGGTTGTATTTGTGAATAAGCACCCATCTATCCATACATGCAGTAATAATAATCAATGAAAAAGAGGATATCAAGTGGAGGTGGCATACATGGAAGGGATTGAAGGGAGTGTACCTCAAAGAGGCAGGAGGGAGGAAAGCGAGGTTGTAAAGTGATGTAATTCTATTTCATTGCAATTAAAATATATTTAAAAGTAACAGTAAAATAAATATTTTTAAAGGTAACCAAACACCAAGTTTTAATTAACGTATACAGTTTCTTTAAAGAACTTCAGTGAGTGAAAAGTCTTAGTGGCAAAATAGAAATGACAGAGGCAAAAAGGGATAAGGACGAGGACAAGGGAAAGCATCCTGAAGCTGAGGAAGGAATAGAATAGGTCAAACTGCAGCTCCTCAGATGTGGGGAAGAATAGTGACAGTAAATTTTCCGAGGACTTGAAGACTCAGAGAAAGAGCAAAGATTTGGACAAAAATTTTAATATAGAAGAAATTATGTAAACATTTCTGAATGAAATGAAAGACATAGTTACATATTTAAGCAACTTAGTAAGTCTAGATACAGTAAACTCAAAGATAGCCATTTCTCAGGACATATCTCCAACCTGTTGAAGATCTTACATAAACAAAAGAGAAACATAGCACAAAAGGCACATGAAAAGGGCCATGAATGAGCAAGTCCTCACCAGTTACCTCAAGACACAGTGACATGCCACAACACAGTACCGAAAGGAATTAGGTGTTGGTCAAACCTCTATGTCCCTGGAAAGTACTTATTAAAACTGTAAGTTTTTTTTAATTAATTGAACACAACTGTTTTGCTACATTTCTGAACTCTACCTTTAGGTCCAATGATCTACACTGTATCTTGAATGAAATCACAAATGTCTCCTGTAAGTTTTCTTTTCCTTAAAGATTAAGATTAGCAGGGTGCCATAATTGTTGTGGTCTTGATGCATGTACAGCAAGGTGGGGAGTTTCTCCAGCGAGAAATTTGGGGAAGTCCTTGCTTACTTCCAATTTGTCATCATCTTTTTTTGTTTTTTGATCTAACATCTATGTTGTCTCAAGGTTTTGTTCTGGTTCGTTTTGCTCAACTTTTGTGCTTATTAACAGAAGAAAGTCATTTCAGTCTCAATGAAACTCCATGACTTGTTCTCATGTTGTTTGTAATCTAAAATTAATTAATTTCCATATAGGACATAGTCCTTCTTATTTTATGATGCATACAGTTTTGATACTCTCCTTTAAACCACTCTTAGAAATACAGGTATTGTATAATCATTCCTTACTGGCCTGTATTGTAGCACATTAAGTTGTTCTAAAAGAAGAATGACAACAGTTGTATCTTAACCATATTGGCACCTTTGTGAACTATTTCTGTATTTAAAATAAAATCATCTTTCATGTATGATTTATAATTCATATATTTTTTAAGGAATGAGTCAGTTTCTTAGTAAAATTTTAACTGGACGATCAGTGAGAACTAGCTGTGTGAACATATAATTAAATATTATGCTAAATAAAGTTAAAATTATTTTATGTACAGTGTAAATAAAGAATTCATGGTTTAGTTAGATCATAGGGTTGGGGGCTTTCAT
The DNA here is from genome assembly GCA_004026605.1 of Ondatra zibethicus. Taxonomy (NCBI): domain Eukaryota; kingdom Metazoa; phylum Chordata; class Mammalia; order Rodentia; family Cricetidae; genus Ondatra; species Ondatra zibethicus. The sequence goes on from PVIU01002838.1 coordinate 46,539, forward strand.
CATCCTGGCACAGGCATAGCATACTCAACCCAAAACAAAACCTTTAATATACTTTTACTCTTATTTTTATGAAGTTTTCCGTATCATATTTCATATAGATAATAACTTAGTTTGATTAAAATATTACTTCTTTTTTTCTTTTCTTTCTTGGGGGGGTTTCATATTTTCTTTTATATTTCATTTTGTTTTTTTATTGATATTTATTGAGCTCTACATTTTTCTCTGCTCCCCTCCCTGCCTCTCCCCTCCCCCATGCAATCCTCCCACAAGGTCACCATGCTCCCAATTTACTCAGGAGATCTTGTCTTTTTATACTTTCTACTTCCCAGGTAAATTAGATCTATGTAAGTCTCTCTTAGTGTCCTCATTGTTGTCTAAGTTCTCTGGGATTGTGGTTTGTAGGTTGTCTTTCTTTGCTTTATTTTTAAAAACCACCTATGAGTGAATACATGTGATAATTGTCTTTCTCTGTCTGGGTAACCTCACTTAAAATAATGTTTTCTAGCTCCATCCATTTTCATGCAAATTTCAAGCTGTCATTATTTTTTTCTGCGTGTAGTACTCCATTGTGTAAATGTACCACATTTTTTTTTATCCCTTCTTCGATCGAGGGGATTTAGGTTGTTTCGAGGTTCTAGCTATGACAAACAAAGCTGCTATGAACATAGTTGAGCACATATACTTGTGACACGACTGAGCATCCTTTGGATTTATACCCAAAAGTGGTATTACTGGGTCTTAAGGAAGGTTGTTTCCTAATTTTCTGAGAAATCACCAAACTGACATCCATAGGGGTTATACCAGCTTGCATTCCCACCAGCAATGAAGAAGTGTTCCCTTTACCTCAGAACCTCTCCAGGATAAGTTGTCATCAGTGTTCTTGATCTTGGCCATTCTTACAAGTGTAATATGGAATCTCAGAGTTGTTTTCATTTGCATTTCTCTGATGACTAAGGATGTTGAACATTTCCTTAAGTGTCTTTCAGCCATTTTAGATTCCTCTGTTGAGAGCTCTCTGTTTAGGTTTGCACTTCATTTTTTTATTGGATTATGTGTTCTTTTGTTTGTCCAATTTTTTGAGTTCTTTGTATATTTTGGAGATCAGACCATGTGGGATTAGTGAAGATCTTTTCCCATTCTGTAGACTGTTGTTTTGTCTTGTTGACCATGTCCTTTGCTTTACAGAAGCTTTTCAGTTTCAGGAGGTCCCATTTATTAGTTGTTTCTCTCAGTGTCTGTGCTGCTGGGGTTATATTTAGGAAGTGGTTCCTTGTGCCAATGTGTTCAAGTGTACTTCCCACTTTCTCTTCTATAAGGTTCAGTGTGGCTGGCTTTATGTTGAGATCTTTGATCCATTTAGACTTGAGTTTTGTGATGGTAATAGATATGGGTCTATTTTCATTCTTCTACATGTTGATATCCAGTTATACACCACTTATTAAATATGCTTTCTTCTTTTTCCATTTGAAATTTTTTGCTTCTTTATCAAAGATCAGGTATTCGAAGTTGTGTGGATTGATATCCAGGTCTTCTATTCAGTTCCAGTGGTCCTCCTGTCTGTTCTTATGCCAATACCAGGCTGTTTTCAATACTGTAGCTCTGTAGTAGAGTTTGAAGTCAGGGATTGTGATGCCTCCAGAAGTTCTTTTATTGAACAGGATTGTTTTGGCTACCCTGGGTTTTTTGCTTTTTCAATTGAAGTTGAGTATCATTCTTTCGAGGTCTTTGAAGAATTTTTCTGGGATTTTGATGGGCATTGCATTGAATCTGTAGATTGCCTTTGGTAAGATTGCCATTTTTACTATTAATTCTGCCTACCCAAGAGCATGGGAGGTCTTTCCACCTTCTGGTGTCTTCTTCAATTTCTTTCTTCAAAGATTTAAAGTTCTTGTCATACAAGTCTTCCACTTGTTTGGTTAGAGTTACTCCGAGATATTTTATGCTATTTGTGGCTATTGTGAAGGGTGTTGATTCTCTGATTTCTACCCAGCCCTTTTATCATCTGTGTACAGGAGGGCTACTGATTTTTTGAGTTAATCTTATATTCTTCTACATTGCTGAAAGTGTTTATGAGTTGTAGAAGTTCCTTGTCAAATTCAAATGGACTTAACAGACATCTATAGAATACTCCATCCAAACAGAAACTTCTTCTCAGCACCTCATGGAACCTTCCCAAAAACTGACCATATGCTCGGTAACAAAACAAACCTCAACAAATACAAAAAAAATTGGAATAATCCAATGTACCTTATCAGATCACCATGCTTTAAACTAGAAGTCAACAGCAATACTAATTCCAGAAAGCCCACAAAACACATGGAAATTAAACAATGCTCACCTGAATCATCAATGGGTCAAGGAAGAAACAAAGGGAGAAATTAAAGACTTCCTAAAATTCAATGAAAATGACCACACAACATACCCAAATTTATGGGACACAATGAAAGCAGTGTTAAGAGGAAAGTTCATAGCACTAAATGCCTACATAAAGAAGCTGGAAAAACCCCACACTAGTGATTTAACAGGACATTTGGAAACTTTAGAACTAAAAGAAGCAAACTCACCTAAGAGAACTAGATGGCAGGAAATAATCAAATTGAGAGCTGAAATCAACAAAATAGAAACAAAGAAAACAATACAAAGAATCAATAGACAAAGAGTTGGTTCTTCGAGAAAAGTCAACAAAATAGACAAACCTTTATCCAAACTAACCAAAAGGTAGAGAGAGAATATTCAAATTAAGAAAATCAGAAATGAAAAGGGAGACATAACAACAGACATGGAGGAAATACACAGGATCATCAAGTGATATTTTGAAAACCTGTACTCCACAAAATTGGAAAACTTAAAGGAAATGAACAACTTTCTGGATAAATATCACTTACCAAAATTAAATCAAGACCATATAAGCAAATTAAACAGACCTATAACTGCTGAAGAAATAGAAACAGTCATCAAAAGTCTCCCAAACAATATATCCCAGGACCAGATGATTTCAGCTCAGAATTCTACAAGACTTTCAAAGAAGAACTAATACCAATATTCCTCAAATTATTCCACACAATAGAAACAGAGGGAACATTGCCAAACTCTTTTTATGAGGCTACAATTACCCTGATACCCATACCACAGAAAGACAATACTAAGAAAGGGAATTACAGACCAATTTCACTCATGAACATTCATGCAAAAATACTAAATAAAAACTAGCAAATCAAATTCAAGAACACATCAGAACAATCATCCACCATGACCAAGTTGGCTTCATTCTACGAATGCAGGGATGGTTCAACATATGAAAATCTGTCAACGTAATCCACCATATAAACAAGCTGAAAAATAAAAACCACATGATCATCTCATTAGATGCCAAAAAAGCATTTGACAAAATACAGCATCCCTTCATGGTAAGGGTCTTGGAGAGAGCAGGGATACAAGGAACATACCTAAACATAATTAAGGCAATATACAGCAAGCCAACAGCCAACATCAAACTAAATGGAGAGAAACTCCCAGTGATTCCACTAAAATAAGGAACAAGACAGGGTTTTCCACTCTCTCCATATCTATTCAATATAGTTCTCGAGGTTCTAGCTAGAGCAATAAGACACCAAAGGGAGATCAAGGGGATACAAATTGGAAAAGTAGAAGTCAAAGTCTCACTGTTTGCTGATGATATGATATTTTCAATAAGTGATACCAAAAATTCTACCAAGGAACTTCTAAAATACTACTTCTTAAAAATAAGACAAGAATATAAAAAACACAGAGAAAATGTTTAGATTTTATTTACAACATAATAAAATTTTAAATACAATAGAATATATTGATTTTAATTCCATAATAGTGAGCACATGTGAGACAATTAATGCAGAATTAATTATAATACTATTTGCTTGATAGTATAAACAAGATTATTTAGCCAACACTGTGTTATGGACATTTTGGCTATGGTTCTTGCTGATGTTCAAAAATAATTTACAGCAAGAGTAGTGGGAAAGTAATACCTCTTTTGAAGAACTGTACTCATAACATTTATTTAAAACACAAATATTCTTGGAATAAATTATTTCAGAAAACTTAACCATTTGTGTTTAATGAGTAGACTGTTTTCCAAAATTCTGAGCTACTAAATAGAATTGCTAATGATGGGGAAAATGAAACCATTAATTTTACTCATGTGGCTACTAATGATGAGTTAGAATTTTACAGAAAATATTTAATCACAAGTCTATCTGGGACCTCTAGTTAATTTAAATATAACTAATTGGCTATGATGTCAATCACCTGGCAGATAAAATGAAGCAATGGTTATAATTTATACATTTCTATCAAAAGGTATCAAAATGAGTTAATAACAGGACATGCAACCACAGTAAATCTTTGATTTTAAATTGCACATACTAAGGTGATTAGGAGTGCACATGAAACATAACTAATTGACTATATAGCCAAGCTACAGTGAGAAGAGAGCAGAAGTTCATTCACTCATGGGTGCTCATAATATTCTTTGTTTCATCTTTGGGTCTTCCCATTATGTTGGATTTCATAACTACTCCATACAGATTTGTTCACATAACAGACTCACATCTGAAAACCTCTAAGGACAGAGCAGGGCACTCTCTCCTCTCAGGTCCATTTTGCAAGTTCCTGGGAAGTAGTGCGTACTTAACTTGATTTATCTGCTCATTCCTGAGCCAATTACAAAGAGCAGATGTTGGAGGTACTCTAAATGTAGCATGTTTCTTTATAACTCATGCCTTGGGTAATAATAATAAAGATGCAAACTAGTTAAGAAGTGGTGGCTAAGCATTTTGGAATGGCCTATTTGTTGTTGAACAGTAATGTTTCAAAGATAAGGGGTATTTTTCAAAGAAGGAGAAAATCAAAGATCCCAGTGACCCCTGTTCTAGGCAAAGGATGCTCTAGACCTATCTTAGAGATATATAGGTAGAGACAGTGTTGTCTTTCTTTGGTTTCTACAAATAGCTAAGGGGTAATTTCCCACATAAACAAAAATTCAAAGTTGGATAACACAGTTCTGACCAATACTCTCCATTGTGGACTCAAAGTCATTGGTCCCATCTATCCTTGCCCTTCACAGTGTTTAACATGTGAATTTTATTCTCATGTGTCTGGAAATCAAATTTTTCTTAAATGTGTAAATTGGATTTTACAATTCTAGCCTCAGAACCACAATGCCACTAGGAAGAAAAATAAGCAAAATGTAGAAGTTTGAAATCGATATTTTAGAAGCAACATTTTTATGGAAATAGTTATCAAATTTCTGCTTATATTTTATGGACCATAAAGTCTACAAGGAAGGCCTGAAAAAACAGTTTGCCAGCTAGACAAGTTGCTTCCTTATAAAAAAAGAAATCCAGACTTTTCCAATAAGGAAGTCTGTCAAGTGAAATTAGCCCCTTAACTGCTCCTTGTAGCTCCAAAGTTGGGTTCTTAATGATTTCCACTTGTCTCAGTCACAACACATGGCTGTGAGTCTACAGAGCTACTCAATACAAAGCAACTGTGGCCACCTTGACCTACAGCAGGGAACTGAAGTGGAGTGCTGCTAAAGAAGAAATTAAAGATAAAAGGCAATGCTTTTTGGAGAAAGAAAAGTGAGGCTCAGTGTACAAAGGTCAACAACACATAGCATGCAGCACATGGCATGGGACAGGAAAACAAGGACTCATTCCTTGTCACTTGCCTCCCTCTCTGGCCCACTGCAGGTCCTTGGCCACCAGAGGAGCATTATTTCTCAAGGGATCCCTTCAAACACAACCTAGGGAAAATGGGCAGCCTATTCCCTGTGTGTTTGACTGGCCTGCATTTGCTTTGGGACTGCAACAAACACCTTACCATCTCCTTTGAAATCCAAAGCAATGAAAGACTTTAAAACCACTCTTGTCTGTCTCTCAGTTTTGTTTAGTGAAACTAGTTAGTAACCCACAACAGGAATGTTACCTTATTTATGTCTGGACCTTCCTTTCACATTCTTGTAGCCACAGGCCTACACATTCCTCTTGGTTCTGACTCCTCGACTTTTTGCCACCCGCCTTCTCCCCCTTTTGTCCTCTGCCTCTCTCAGTGATAAATAACATGATCTGAGAAACACAAGTTATTCATTTTTAATATGGCTCCTAATACCTGGCTACAAGTTCATTGTACAATTTTTTTTGTACTGACATTCCTTAGTCAGGCCAATGAGACACAACATAGCAATGTGAAGGTCTGGGAAAGCAGGCACTCCTGGTGCCCTACACAGTTCTGAGGCTTGGTTCTGGTCATCATCACCGAAATTAGCATCCTCTTGTCTCCACTTCTCTCTCCGCCTCTCTATCGTGGCCTCCCTCCTTTCTTTCCCTGCTTTTGTCATTTTGTTTTCTCTTTGTTCCGTTTTTCCCTTTATAATAAGATGTAGACTTAAGTAATATCTACCATTTAATCCAAAATTACCATAACTCTCATTCCCAGGAATCACCTCTTCACCCTGAGTCAGGAATCCAATCAGGAAGTCCAGAATCTCAGAGAACTTCTGGTTTGAATGCGACAGGAAGCTTTTCCCATCTCCAGGGCACACACTGGCCTGTGTGATGTGTGCACTCAAAGTTTCCTGGACCAGCCTGCTGCCATGAGCCTACTTTTGCAGAGGCAGAGTTTCACAAGGCAAAGTTTGGCTCATCATCTACAACAGTGTCTTTGGCCACTTTTCCTATTGTATTTATGTTCTACTTTTATGCATGTCTGATGCATTCTTTATTTTTCTCTACTTGAAAAGGTTTTAAAGTTGTCATTGTCTTATAAGAAATACTTTAAAAATATCCCTCCTTATTTGACACAACATTTTGAATCACAGTAGTTTGCCAGTTGGATCTCATGGGTTTGACACACAAAACCAGCCAGATGCATTTAAACTAGTTGGGTTACATTTCAATGCCTCTCCCAGGCTGCATCACATGGGCAAACATGCCATTGAATTCTCCCCGGACCAAAGCAGACATTCTGGTTGAAAACAGGCTCTTTAATTCTGAACCCAACTGAGTTTTTGGAGCTAATAAAAACAAAATCTTTCATTTCCAAGTCAAAGAATTAGAAATAAAAGAATTTTTTTCTTTTCAGTCTACATACACAACAATGGTTTTCATTATGACATTTCATGCATATATATATTATTGAACTTTGCTCATAATAGCCCCCTTTTCTGCCTTCTGTTTTTCCCCTCCTCCATTAGTTCCCTTTTCAATCCTGTTAGTTCTTTCCCTCCCTATATATATTTTATATAATACATGAGACAAAATCTGTGATACTTTATCTTCCTTCACATTACCCTCTTTTGCTCTGTCACCTTTCTCCTTCCTCAAAGTCTCCAAATTTCACACTAAGAGTATACACAGTTTATACATAGATTTCACATATAAAAGAAATGTGTTGTTTGTCCTAAATCCTCTTTATCCCGTTCTTCTGTTGGTAGACACCAAAGCTGGTTTCATTTGCTAGCTATTGTGAATAGTGCAACAATAAACATGGGTAGATTAATATCTTGGTGATAGTTGTAGAGTCCTTTAGTAAAAACATATATGGGAGCAGTAGCTAGCCTTTTCTTCAATTTTTTTCGAAAAAACATGCATTAGGAAGATGATAAAATATTATCCTACTATTGAGACAGTATTATGTTTCTTTCTGAATATCCCCCCAATAGAGTTGCAAGAATATTTTGATAAAATTAAAGTGGTTGATCACTCTTATGTTCATGAAATCTACATCTGAGCTAGGTCATCTTCAATATTATAGTTATTTTTCCTGTTCTCTCTTTCATTGTATTTTTAATATAGAAATTATTGCTTATTTCTTGCTCATTTGATTGATTTTTCTTGCTTAGCTCTAGATCTATTGCCTCTGTTGTGCTACAGTTTCAAGATCGTATGCTTTCTTCCTTCTTTGCCCATTCCCTCATTTTAATGGGGATTTGTCTCTGGCAAAAGTCAACTGAAGGAAAAATATGTAAGTTTTTTATTACAATAAATTTATTCTAGGAGCTAGACAGGAAGTGCCACATTTGGAATGCAGAACTGCTGTGGGACAATGGTCTGTACCCTGTCACTTGTATTTTAAATAAATGTTGATTGACCAGTAGCCAGGGAGGAAGTATAGGTGGGGAAACCAGGCAGGAAGTACAGGTGGGGCAACAAGAATTCTGGGAAGAAGAAAGATTCAGTTTGCAGTCATCACCCAGACAGAGAGGAAGCCAGACACAGATCAAACAAGATGTGACTGCCTCACCAAAAAAGGTACCAAGCCATGTGGCTAACACAGAAGAAGAATTATGAGCTAATATAAGTTATAAGAGTTAATAAGAAACCTGAGATACTAGGCCAATTGGTTTATAATTAATGTAGACCTCTGTCTGATTTCTTTGCGACTTAATGACTGTGGGAACTGGGCAGGACAGAAACCTCAGTCAACATGGTACCAACATTGGGTATCTTATAACCAACCATAACTATAGTTCCTAGGGGGACTCTAATACACTCTTTTGGTCTCTGTGGGAACATGTATGTGCATATAATCCCACACAGGTACATAAATATATATATATATATATATATATATATATATATATACAGTTAATATAAAAATTACAACTATTTTTAAAGATAGTGACTTACTATGTATCCATGTTCAATTGGAATTTGCTACATAAACCAAGTTGGGCTCCCATTTAGAAATCTTTCTAGTTCTGTTTCCTAAGTTCTAAGATTAAAGTACTATAATGTCAAGCTGAAAAATAAATCATAAAACATATTTATTCTACCTTAGTACTAGAGTAAGAGTCTGGTTCGATATGAAATTCTGGTATGAATATAGGTTATCATATTTATAAGTGAAATGGTTTCCTAGGTTTTTGTGTGTGTGTGTGTGTGTGTGTGTGTGTGTGTTTTGCTGGTAAGACACCGGAAACTATTCTTATAACTTGTCCTTTTTATAAAAACATTCCTTCACGGAGTGAAGAGATGGTCCAGTGGTTAAGATTGTTTGCTATTCATCTATGAAGACCATGGTTCAGATTCCAGTACCCATGGATTATGCTGGGCAAGGCTCTGCCCATTTGTGTATCCCTAGCTCTTTGAGAAACTGAGGTTTGCTGATTTCCAACATGTCCTAAAGCCATGAGCTCCCAGTTCAGGGAGAGACCCTTTTCTCAAATGGATAAGGTAGAGAATTAACAGGAGAAAACCAGAAACCCTTATCTGATGTGGAATGTCCTTCTGTATATGAGTTGCTTTTATTGGATAATAAACAAAATTGTTTCAGTCAATGACTTAGCAGAGTAAATCCAGGTGCAAAATCCAAACAAAGTTGTATATAGAGAGTAGGCAGAGTCAAAGAGATGCCATGTAGCTGCCAAAGGAAATGGAAATGCCAGAACCTTCCATGTAGGCCACAGCAATGTGGTCATACACAGATTAATAGAAATGGGTTAATTTACAATGCAAGGGTTAGCTAGGAATATGCCTAAGTCATTGGCCAAACAGTATTATCATTAATATAGTTTCTGTGTGATTATTTGGGTCTGGGCAGCCAGGAAATGAACAAGTGGTCTCCTTCTACACTTATCTGCACAGCACCTGACCTGCACACACATAAGGATATACATCACACTTATACACTAACATATTACCCCACATAGACAGAAACAGACACATGCGCGCGCGCACACACACACACACACACACACACGTGCACACACCTGAGCATATATACCACACACATACACTATACTTATTACTCCACAAAGACAGAGACAGACACACAGATAGACCAACACACACACACAGAGGCACACATACATACACTACACATATTACTCCACAAAGACAGTAACACACACATATACACACACAGGCACACACACACACACACACAAACACAGTGCTTTATCTTTTCAGAACCTTAGAGGATTTATCAGAGTAGGCAGCTTCTGGATTTCTGGGGTTCCCACTGAGATGCCTTAGTAATAGGTTTTTATGCTTAGTACTTAAAGCTTCTGAGTTTTATGGAAATACATTTCAATACTAAATTCTTTCTTTGGTGGTAGTGATGATAGCTGTGACTTTTTTCCACTTATTGAAAATAATTTTTCCCCTGCAATATATTATGATTACAGTTTCCCCTCCCTCTACTTCTCCCAGTTCCTCCCCATTTCCCTCACCTTCAGATTCACTCCAGTCTCCCTGAGCTCATATGAGCCTTGATCGTGTTGATTTAGAGAGCTTTGTTTCCCTGGTGTCCTCTATCCCCTCCGGCTCTCACATTGTTTCTGCCCCCACTTTCACAGCTTCCCTAAGCCCTGAGGTGAGGGATTTGATGGAGGTATCTATTTAGAACTGAAGATTCCAAGGTCTCTCACTGTCTGCATAAAGTCTGCAGAGTGTCTCTGCATTTGTTTCTATCTGCAGGAGGAAGCTTCTCCAATGCTGGCTAAGCGAGGCACTGATCTGTGAGTATGAGTAGCAGAATGCCATTAGGAGTCATTTTTATTGGTAATTGCTACGTTTTTTAAAAAAAGAACTGTAGTATTTGGTCTTACCATAGGTGTATGAGCTCTCTCATATCAGTTCTCTGTCTCTCAAGCAGTGTCAAGTATGGATTCCATCTCCTGGAATGGGCCGTAAATCCAATCAGTTATTGGTTGGTTAATCCCACAAGGTTTGTACTAGCACATCTTGCATCTAGGACATGGTTGCATGGTTGTCAAAGAGCTTCTATGTCAGGTTGGTGATTGTGTATCTTTTTTTTTGGCAGCATGCCGAATATCTCTGTACCATAAAGCCTAGCACATGAGGAAGAAGGCTCTGTGAAGGTGCTAGCTCAGCTGCTCCATGTTCAATGAGCTGTGTATGTGTCATCTTCTGCAATGTGTGGAGAACCATCTACGGTCTTAGCCAAGCCCGGGTGTTCCCATGTGATCCTATTGGCCAACAACTCAGTTATATGTAGCCCCGTCCCCTGGCACTAAAAGCTTCATTTGATGACAAGAGATGGCCAGTTGAGGTTCTGTCTTCCCCATTGTTTGTAACTTTTATTTATATTGCTTCGTATATGTGTATATTTTAGGAAATTCTCACTGTATTAGGTCTCCATGCTACCCCTCAACTGGCCCTTAATTTTTAGTGGTATTTCCCTGTGTTCTTTCTCTTGTCCCATTCTCCCTTGTTGCTTCCCACTTGATCTTCCAATTCCACCCCCTTCATTCACTCAGAACTATCTATTCTATTTCCCTTTACTAAGATCTATATCTCCCCCAGTCCCTTATGCTATACTTTATCTCAGTCATTCTATGGCTTGTAGCTTGGGTATTTAACAGCTAATATTCACATATAAGCAAATATGTACCGTATTTATGTTTTGGGTCTGGATACCTCTCTCAATGATTTTTTTCTATGTCTACTCATTGTCTGTAAATTTCAAGATGTCATTTTTCTTAAAACAACTGGATCATGTGAAAATGCAATATTTTTATCCATATTTCTATTAAGGGACATCTAGATTGTTTCCAGTTCTTGGCTATTATGAATATAGCAGAAATGAACATGGTTGAGCAAGTATCTTTGTCGTACTATGAAGCAACCTTTGGGTATGTGTCAAAGAGTGATATAGCAGAATATTGAGGTAGATAGATTTCCATCTTCATGAATAACTGTACAAGTCTGCATGATCTGTCATTTGTTTTATTGCTCTTAGTCATTCTGATGGGTGTCACATGAAATCTTAGAGTAGTTTTGATTTGCATTTCCCTGGTGGCAAAGGATGCTGACCTTTAAATGTTTCTCATCCATTTGAATTTCCACTATTGAAAATTCTCTGTTTTGATCTGTTCCCCATTTTAAAATTGGGTTAAGACACCCTGGCCTGCATTGGCAGCACATGCCACTCAGGTGGTGGTGGTGGTTTTTCCTTATAGCACCTTCTATAGGGATGGATTTGTAGATACAAGTCAGGTGTTATTCTATTAGGTCTGATTGTATGTTGCTTGGTCTTTTACCCTTGTGGATTTTAATTTTCTTTCTTTGTTCTGTATGTTCAATGCCTTGATTATTATGTGGTGAGGGGATATTATTTTCTGGTTCAGTCTATTTGGTGTTCTGTATGAATGTGCCTTTATAGGCATCTCCTTCCCTGAGTTAGGGAAATTTTGTTTTATGATTTTGGCGGATATATTGGGTCTGGGATTCTTTTTCTTCTTCTATTCATATTGTCCTTAGATTTGGTCTTTTCAGAATATCCCAGATTTCCTGGATGGTTTGTGCCAGGTTTTTTAGATTTAATATTTTCCTTTACCCAAGTACCATTTCTTCTGGATTAGCTTTTCAGGTTTTAATCTTACTCCCTTCATTTTGATCTGTTTTGTGAATTTCTGCTTTTTTTCTATTGTATAAAGAGCTCTCTCTAGCTCTAGATTCTTTCTTTTTATTGTGTGAAGAGCTCTCTCTAGCTCTAGGTTCTTTCTTGTCTATTGTGTAAAGAGTTCTCTCTTCCTCTAGCTTCTTTCTTTTCTATTGTGTTAAAGAGCTCTCTTGCTCTAGATTCTTTCTTTAATAATCAGCATCATTGTGTTCACTATAAATGTCTTTTCTCAAATCTCAGAACATTATTTTCTTTTTTGCCCATTTCTTATACATCTTACTTTTATTCCCTGTTTATCGATTTTAAATTATTTCTTCTTTGTTCAAGGGGTATATTTAAGTGTTTGTTGATATTTTGAAAATGTGTTCATATTTAAGACTCTAAGAAAACATGGTTATGTTTGTGCAACTTAGTATGAATAAGTTAGAACTTCCTGAAGACAATTCTATCTGATGCCTCAGAACATTAATAATATAAGGGAACTGTAAATTTTTTTTCTTTTAAGTATGCTTAAATTTCTCAAATGAACTTTCAGTAATTAATCCTGTAATTTCAAAGTTGGCAGTTACCTCTTTATTATTACTAGTTCTTTTCTTTTACAATATATCCAGATTACAATTATCTTCCCCTCATCTCCTCCCAGTTTCTTCCCACCTCCCCTCCCATCTGATATACTGCCTTTCTCTTTCTTGTTAGAAAATAACAGACTTCTAAGGGGTAACAATAAAACAAAAAGATAAAATAAAATACAAAACAAAACAAAAATCATCATGTTGACGTTAGACAAGGCCAACCAACAGAAGAGAAAGATCCCCAAGAGAAGTCACAAGATTCAGAAAGCCACTTGTTCACACACTCTGGAGTTCCCCCAACTGCAAAAGCCATTAAAGTGAAAGTCACAGTATATGTAAGAGGACTTGAAACAGACCCTTGTTCATCCTGTGCTTATTGCTTTAGTCTCCATGACTTCATATGATCTCTGCCCAGCCACTCCAGAGGCTCCAAAGGGCCTTGTTCTCCTGGTGTCCTCCATCCCCTGGCTGCCATACTCCCTATACCATGGTCTCCTCAAGTTCTGAGGGGAGGGACCCAATGGAGACATCCAATCTATAGATGTAGGCTCCAACTTCTCTCTCCCTGTGCAGTGAATACTCTGCATTCACTCTCATCTGCTAAAAGAGGAAGACCCTCTGATGACACCCAAGCAAGGTGTCAGTGATGGCATTGATCCATTAGTAAAACAGAAAATCACTGGGAATCATTTCGTAATCACTTTCTTTTGTTTCTTTCTTTATTTCTTTTCAAATGACCAGTAGTATTTTTGTTTAACCTTTTTTCCTGGGCCATCCAGTCTCAGGCTCTCAGTCACCAGAAAAGTGTCTGGCATGGGCTCTATCCCGGAGTGTGCCCTAAGTCAAACCAGATATTAGTTGGTTATCCCCACAAGCTTTGTGCCATCATTGGCCCAGCATATTCTTCAGGCATGGCAGCATTGTAGACCCAAGATTTCATGACTGACTTGGTGGTTACATCTTTCTTTTGGTAGCCTGTAGAATATCCTCCTGAACCAAAAACACTTGGACATAGGGGTGAATATTCTCTGTAGCACCAGTTACGTGGGTTCTGTCTTCAGCAATGGGGCCCCAATGTGAGTTTGTGAAGAACAATTTATTGTATTGACAGTAGCATGGGTTGTCTGGGATTCTCTGTGAGAACTTGATGGCCAACAACTCAATTGGATGGAGCACATTCCCTACTGGAAGCTTCATTTGGTGATGAGAGGTGAAAAGCTGGGACTACATCTCCCCCATTATTTGGAGATGTCAATAGGATCACTTTTGTATAATCTAGGAAGTTTCCACTGGACTAGGTTTTCATAGCACCCTCCAAATGCCCTTCAATTCTAGTTGTCTCTTCCTGCATTCCTTCCCTCAAATCCCTCTCCCCTTTACCTGATCCTCCTGTTCCTTTATCTTCCACCCCCAGTAAAATCTACTGATATTACTGTATCATGGAGATCCATGTGTACTCTCCTAGTCCCTTCTATACCTACCTTCTCTGGGTCTATGGATTGGAGATTGCTTATCTTTTATTTAAGGGTAATATCCACAGACACATGAATATATACTATATTTATTTTCTTGGTCTGGAGATTACTTAACTCAATATGATTTTTTCTAGTTCCATCCATTTGCCTCCAAATTTTATGATGCTATTTTTCTTAACAGCTGAGTAATATACCATTGTGTTAATGTACCACATTTTTTAATCCATTCTCTTTTTTTCCTAGCAGCTATTAATTACCAAAAGCCCCTTAATAGGGATGGGACTTCATGCCTACTTTCCCTCCATGCTCAGATTGGCCTGGCTTGAATTTGCAGAAGTCTTGTGCATGTAGTTGATGGCTGAGTTTTTATGTGAAGCTGCTTGGCTGTGTCTGGAAAGAACACAACAAACCAGGATGAAGAGAATAGGAGATGAGGGAAAGTTCATCCCTGAATGGGATGTCTATATCACAATGTTTCCTCTCAAGAATCAGGATCATTGCAGAAGAAAGGAAGAATGAAAGAGCCAGAGGTGGCAGATTATTACAAGGAAGCTGTTCTTTCCTTAAGATTTTTTATTAGGGTCAATGAAAACAGTCCATACACCTTAGATATCTTTCTGCAACAGGCTTTTATTAGGTTACCATTATGATTGCAAAATCACAATGCAGATTTAAAGAGTAAGGCAAGGCCCTCTTAAATAACATTTTCAACTCCTTCAAAATAGATGAGGTAATAAGACTTTTCCTCCAGTAATATCCAAGTCTGTACAAGGAAGTTTAATACTAAGCAGATTTAAAGGAAAAATAATGAGTTTCTGTGAGAAAATTTACCCTAAGCCTCACTAAGGCCATCCTTGCACAGCTTTGGTAAGCAGTGAGCCACACTGACTAGAGAGCCTGTGATATTTTGCCATGTGAGAAAAATACTGTGAGTGTTCAGTACAAAGACAGCATCATGGCCTCCTCTGCTACACTGAAAATTTCTTTGAATATTCACAATATGCAGTGCAACAAGACAACTATGTTTGCTGCTTCTCAGTGTCAGGAAGCTAGTCACATATTAGCAATATTGGAAAAATTAGGGCTGTACTCATCCCTCCTAATTAATGACTTGTACAGTTGAGGTCTGAAACTGAAAGACTAATTACAGGTCAAAAAAAATGGGATTTTGTAGTCATGTCTTCAGTCTGAGAAGGAGTTATGACATTTTAGCTCTCTTAAGGTCATTGATAACCATCTAAACCTGGCTCCAAGCATTTGTGTGTACGTGCCTCTGTATGAATATCTGTCTATGTATATCTCTACCTATCCATCATCTATCTATCTCTGTATCTATCTATGTATCTATTTATTTGTCGATCATCTATCTATCTATCTATCTATCTATCTATCTATCTATCTATCTATCTATCTATCTATCTATGCAATACCTGTCTATGTATCTATCTATCTATATATGTATGTATGTATCAGTCTATCTATCTATCTATCCTCCCATGTGTGTGTATGCACATACATATACACAGATATGTGAGTATATCAGGAAAGTTTTTAAGGAACAACAATCATGTACCATCGCCTTTTCCTGTAAGAATCAATGTCAGTAGGTCTTCTGATAAACGAGACAGAAAATGACCCCAAGAAAAATTGTCTGCTCCATAGACTTTGTAAAAGTATGGAACCTGAAAACAATGTAGATCACTATGATGGTCTCATTGACTGCTGTCCATGTTCACTCTTAAGAATCCATTATAATACACTGTATGAAAACTTCTAACAAAAAATGTACATACATGAAAGAAAGAAAGGTAGAGAAACAGATTTGGTGACAAGATTCAAGTTTGAAATAGAGTTCTAGTGCTGTGGTTCTCAAACTGTGGTTGATGACCCACAAAGGGATCACATATCATACATGCTATATATTAGATATTTACATTAAGATTCATAAGAGTAGAAAAATTACAGTTATGAAGTATCAACGGAATGATGTTATCATTGAGGTCACCACAACATGAGGAACTGAATAGAAGATTACAGCATTAGGAAGGTTGAGAATCACTGCTAAGGCATAATTGCATATGATAATAGACAAGTTTTATATACTTGCTAAGTACTCAATAGTTCATTAATACAGTATAGAACAGCTTAGAACTTACATTATAAACAGGCTAAGGTAATTTCTGCATGGAGAGATGCTGAATTTTCCTATCTTTATTGTTTAAACACTTTGTTCAAGCAAAGCCAGTACTACATGGTAACAGAAATCCTTCCTCTGCACGATATTCTATACATATTTTTACAAGAGACAGACTAATTAGCATATGTAACCTGCATACAAAAACCACTGCCATTCCTCCCGCTATAGAGAGCTACAGTGGCCTAGAAAAGTTCCAGAGAGTGTGGTGAATAGGAATGGAATTCCTCAGTCCTTCTGCATATGCCCAGTTCTGCATTTAACATTCCTATTACCGAAGGCATTTAGGAATCTGGAGGCACTTGAGCTAGCTCTGACAACAACAACAAAAAAATCTCATTTTATATGGATCTGCGGAGATTTTTCAACTCCATACATCTATAATCTGAAAATTACCTTTAAAATGGGGATTTACACAAGCTGATGTTATATTTATCAATACAGTTCCCACAAGTCAGCAAAATAACTGTATATGGAGAAAAGGGTCCCTGTGGGAAGACAGCTACAAAATTCTAGGAAAAACATCGAGATGTGGGGCAGCAAATGTCTTCCTGCCTAGATATATGTCATTTAGACATATAGTTGAATACCGCCCAAGATCAACCTAATTTTGTAGTTACATCAGAGGTGGACTAACTTACTGTCAAGAGTCAAATGCAAGTATTTCAGATTTCACAAGCAAAATAGAGGCACAAAAAATATAATGCAAATAACTATCAAAAAAGAAAAACTCCAAAAATTGAATTTGGAACTTCAAGGTCAGTGCCCCCAGTTAGTGGCTCATTGTAAACGTTTCTATGTGCTATGGGATGTAGGCTGCTGCTTTACACCCACATTGTGAGGATTTTGACCTGAACTTATAGTATATGCAGAAAAGGCCTAGATAATACCTGTTAGGCAATGTTCTGAAGGTAGGCCCAAGTCATTTATGAATGGCTTACTTATTAGAAAAGGGGAGGGAACTAAGATTGTCCTCCACTGCCTCTGTTCATGTGAATATATAGCAAGAAGTAGTAATACAGAAAGCAGGAAAGCAGCCATGCCAGAAATCAACCCCGACTGACAGCACCTTGTACCTGAACTTCTAGCCCTCAAAATAGTGGTAAAAATATGTTTTTTTTATTGCTTTATAAATAATACCATTCAAAATTTCCACTTCCTCCCCTCCTCCCATTTCCCTCCCGCTCCCCCACTCACCCTCCCCCTTCCCCTCAGGTCCTAAGAGAGGGCTGGGTACCCTGCCCTGTGGGAAGTCCAAGGCCCTCCCCCCTCCATCCAGGCCTAGGAAGGTGTGCATCCAAATAGACTAGGATCCCAAAAAGCCAGTACATGCAGTAGGACAAATCCCAGTGCCATTATCATGGCTTCTAGGTCGGCCCCAATTGTCAGCCACATTCAGAGAGTCCAGTTTGATCCCATGCTCCTTCAGTCCCAGTCCAGCTGGCTTTGGTGAGCTCCCCTTAGATCAGGCACACTGTCTCAGTGGGTGGACCAACCCCCTCGCGGTCCTGACTTCCTTGCTCATCTTCTCCCTCCTTCTGCTCTTCAACTGGACCTTGGGAGCTCAGTCCAGTGCTCCAATGTGGGTCTCTGTCTCTATCTCCATCTGTTGCCGGACAAAGGTTCAATGGTGATAGTCTAGATAGTCATCAGTCTGACTACGAGACAAGGCCAGTTCAGGCACCCTCTCCTCCACTGCCCAGGGTTCTAGCTGGGGACATCCCCATGGACACCTGGGAACCCCTCTAGAGCCAAGCCTCTTGCCAACCCTAAAATGGCTCCCTTAATTAAGATATCTTCTTCCCTGCTTCCGTATCTGCCCTTCCTCCATCCCAACCATCCCAGTCTCCCAACCCTCCCAGTCTCCCTTCCCTCTTTCCCTCTCCCCTTCTGCCCACCCCACCCCCACCCCATGCTCCCAACTTTTGCCTGGCGATTTTGTCTGCTTCCAATTTTCAGGAGGATCTACATATGTTTTTCTTTGGGTTCACCTTATTCCTTAGCTTTTCTAGGATGGTGAACTATAGGCTCAATGTCCTTTGCTTATGGCTAGAATCCACTAATGGGTGAGTACATACCATATTCGTATTTTTGGGTCTGTGTTATCTCACTCTGAATAGTGTTTTCTATTTCCATCCATTTTCATGCAAAATTCAAGATGTCATTGTTTTTTACCTCTGAGTAGTATTCTAATGTGTAGATGTGCCACACTTTCTTTATCCATTCTTCCATTGAGGGGCATCTAGGTTGTTTCCAGATTCTGGCTATTACAAATAATGCTGCTATGAACATAGTTGAACAAATGCTTTGTAGTATGATTGGGCATCTCTTGGGTATATTCCCAAGAGTGGTATTGCTGGATCCTGGTATTGCGGACTCTGAGAAACCACCACACTGATATACAAAGTGGTTGCACAAGTTTGCATTCCCACCAGCAATGGATGAGTGTTCCCCTTACTACACATCCTCTCCAGCATAGGTTATCATTGGTGTTTTTGATTTTAGCCATTCTGACAAGAGTAGATGGTATCTCAAAGTTGTTTTGATTTGCATTTCCCTGAGAGCTAAGGAGGTTGAACATGTCCTTAGGTATCTTTTGGCCATTTGAAATTCTTCTGTTGAGAATTCTCTGTTTAGTTCAGTACCACATTTTTTAATTGGGTTATTTAGAATTTTAATGTCTAGCTTTTGAGTTCTTTGTATATTTTGGAGATCAGACCTTTGTCTGATGTGGGGTTAGTGAAGATCTTCTCCCATTCATTAGATTGCCTTTTTGTCTTAATGACTGTGTTCTTTGCTTTACAGAAGCTTCTCAGTTTCAGGAGGTCCCATTTATTCATTGTTGCTCTTATTGTCTGTGCTACTAGGGTTATACATAGGAAGTGGTCTCCTGTGCCCAAGTACTGAAGGTTACTTGCCACTTTGTCTTCTATCACGTTCAGTGTGGTCAGATTTATATTGAGGTATACAATCCATTTGGACTTGAGTTTTGTGCATGGTGATAGATATGGATCTATTTTCATTCTCCTACAGGTTGACATCCAGTTATGCCAGCACCATTTGTTAAAGATACTTTCTTTCTTCCATTGTATAATTTTAGCTTCTTTGTCAAAAATCAGGTGTTCATAGGTTTGTGGATTAATATGCAGGTCTTTGATTCAGTTCCATTGGTCAATGTCTCTGTTTTTATGCCAATACCAAGCTGTTTTCATTACTGTAGCTCTGTAATAGAGTTTGAAGTCAGGGATGGTAATGCCTCCAGCAGTTCCTTTATTGTGTAAGATTGTTTTGGCTATCCTGGGTTTTTTTTTTTGTTTGTTTGTTTGACTTCTTCCTTTCCAATTCGAATCCCCTTGATCTCCTTATGTTGTCTTATTGCTATTGCTGGAACTTCAAGTACTATATTAAAGAGATATGGAGAGAGTGGACAGCCTTGTTTTGTTCCTGATTTAAGTGGAATGGCTTTGAGTTTCTCTCCATTTAACTTGATGTTAGCTGTCGACATGCTGTATATTGCTTTTATTATATTTAGATATGATCCCTGTATCCCTAATCTCTCCAAGACCTATATCATACAGTGATGTTGAATTTTGTCAAATGCTTTTTCAGAATCTAATGAAATGATCATATGGTTTTTTTCCTTCAGTTTATTTATATGATGGATTACGTTGACAGATTTTCATATGTTGAACCAGCCCTGCATCTCTGGGATGAAGCCTACTTGATGATAATGGATGATTTTTTTTTTGATATGTTCTTGGATTCGGTTTGCCAGTATTTTATTGAGAATTTTTTCATCGATGTTGATGAGTGAGATTGGTCTGTAATTCTCTTTCTTGGTTGTGTCTTTGTGTGGTTTTGGTATCAGGGTAACTTTAGCTTCATAAAAAGAGTTTGGCAATGACTTTACTGTTTCTATTATGTGAAACACATTAAGGAGTTTTGGTATTAGCTCTTCTTGAAAGTTCTGGTAGAATTCTGTGTTAAAACCATCTCTTCCTGGGCTTTTTTGGTTGGGAGGTTTTTGATGACAACGTCTATTTCCTCGTGACTTATATGTCTATTTAAATTGTTCACCAGGTCTTGATTTAATTTTGGTATATGGTACTTATCTAAAAAAAATGTCCATTTCTTGTACATTTTCCAATTTTGTGGCATACAGGCTTTTGTAGTAAGACCTAATGGGTCTCTGAATTTCCTCAGTGTCTGTTGTTATGTCCCCCTTTTCATTTCTGATCTTGATAATTTGTGTGTTCTCTCACTGCTTTTTGATTAGTTTGGATAGTGGTTTGTCAATCTTGTTGATTTTCTCTAAGAACCAGCTCTTTGTTTTATTGATTCTTTGGATTGCTTTCTGTGTCTCTATTTTGTTGATTTCAGCCCTCAGTTTGATTATTTCCAGTCTTCTACTCCTCCTGGCTGAGGCTGCTTGTTTTTTTTCTAGAGTTTTCAGGTGTGCTGTTAAGTCTCTAATGTGAACTTTCTCCGTTTTCTTTATTTGGGCACTTAGTGCTATGAACTTTCCTCTTAGCACTGCTTTCATAGTAGGTTTGGGTATGTTGTGTCTTTATTTTCATTGAATTCAACAGAGACTTTAATTTCTTTATTTATTTCTTCCTTGATTCTGGGTGGTTCAGTAGTTGACTGTTAAATTTCCATGTGTTTGTAGGCTCCTTGGGGGTGGAATTGTTGTTATATTCTAACTTTACTCCATGGTGATCTGATAAGACACAGGTGGTTACTCCAATTTTTCTGTATCTGTGTATATTTGCTGTGTTACTGAATATGTGATCAGTTTCCAAGAAGGTTCCATGAGATTCTGAGAAGAAGGTATATTCTTTCCTGTTTGGGTGGAATGTTCTATAGATGTCTGTTAAGTCCATTTGATTCATTACCTCCGTTAGTTCTCTTATTTCTCTGTTAGGTTTCTGCCTGGTTGACCTGTCCATTGGTGAGAGAGAAGTGTTGAAATCTCCTTCTATTAGTATGTGGGGTTTGATGTGTGATTTGAGTTCTAGTAATGTTCCTTTTACGTATGTGGGTGATTTTATATTTGGGGCATAGATGTTCAGGATTGAGACTTCATCTTGATGAATTGTTCCTGTTATGAGTATAAAGTGTTCTTCTCCATCTCTTCTGAGTGATTTTAGTTTGAAGTCAATTTTGTTAGTTATTAGGATACCCACACCTGCTTGTTTCTTAGGTCTGCTTGATTGGAAAACCTTTTCCCAACCCTTTACGCTGAGGTAGTGTCTGTCTTTGAGGTTGAGGTATGTTTCTTGTAAACAGCAGAATGTTGGATCCTGTTTTCATATCCATTCTTTTAACCTGTGCCTTTTTATAGGTGAATTGAATCCATTGATATTAATGACCAGTGGTTGTTAACTCCAGTTATTTTTTTGGTGTTAGTGTTTGTGTGTTTCCCTTCTTTGAGTTGTGCTGATGAAGGGTTGTCAGATGCCTGTGTGTGTTAGATGTATTGTGGGTGTTGTTGGCTTCCTTTGGTTGAGGTTTCCCTCTAGTATTTTCTGTAAGGCTGGGTTTGTGGATACCTATTGTTTAAATATGTTTTTCTCATGGAATATCTTGTTTTCTCCATCGATGGTGAAAGAAAGCTTTGCTTGATATAGTATTCTGGGCTTGCATCTGTGGTTTCTTAGTGTCTTCACCAAACCTATCCAAGACCTTCTGGCTTTCATGGTTTCCACAGAGAAGTCAGGTGTAATTCTGATAGGTTTACCTTTATATGTTACTTGACCTTTTTCCTTTGCAGCTCTTAATATTCTTTCTTTATTCTATATGTTTTGTGTTTTGATCATTATATGGTGAGGGGATGATCCTTTTTTTTTTTTGATCCAGTCTATTTGGTGTTCTGTAAGCTTCTTGTAGCTTCATAGGAATATCATTCTTTAGGTTGGGAAATTTTTCTTCTATAATTTTGTTGAATATATTTTCTGGGCCTTTGAGCTGGAATTCTTCTCCTACTTCTACCCTATTATTCTTAGGTTTGGTCTTTTTACGGTGTCCCAGATTTCCTGGATGTTTTGTGTTAAGAATTTGTTGGATTTGCTGTTTTCTTTGATCAATGTGTCTATTTTCTCTATTGTGTCTTCACCACCTGAGTTTCTTTCTTCTATCTCTTGTATTCTGTTGGTTATACTTATCTCTATAGTTACTATTCTTTTATCCAGATTTTCCATATCCAGCTGTCCCTCGGTTTGTGTTTTCTTTATTATCGTCATTTCGTTCTTCAAGTCTTGAACTGTTTTCTTGACCTACTTGATTGCTTTTTCTTGGTTTTCTTGGGTATCCTTGAGGTATTTATTAATTTCTTCTAACTTTTTGTTTGTCTTCTCTTCCATTTCTTTAAGGAAGTTTTTCGCTTCCTGTTTAAGGGTTTCCATAATTTTCATACGTTTAAATTCGATTTCTTCTACTTCTTCTGGGTTAGGGTGTTCAAGTCTTTCTGTTGTGTGTTCACTGGATTCTGGTGTCATCATGTTGCTTTTCAGGTTGTTGGAGGAATTCTTGCATTGGCACCTACCCATCTCTTCCTTCAAATGCAGTCAGGAGAGTCTTGGCATCTTGGTCCATTCTTTGCTGGGGCTGACTGTACTTGGAAGGTTTTTTTGGTCTGCCTTCTCTTAGGTCCCTTCAGCACTGGAGCTGGCTCTCAGATGCCCTCCACCCTGAAGGAGGCTGGGCTGGTGGATCTAAGGACCCTGCAGATGAAAAGGAGTGCTTGGGGGCAAGATGGTATGGTGTAAAGAAAACTAGTAGCAGGGAACATGCCACTCTGGATGGCCAGAAAAGTTTATGGAATTATAGCGGGCCTAGAATCCATTCCCAGGGACAGTCCGTCCAGGCAGCCTCTCACTCACCACTCCAGGATCTCCTCAGTACAGGAGCAGGACACCATAGATAGAAAGGAGTGCTTGGGGACAAGATGGGATGGGGTAAGGATAGAAAGCCAGTAGCTGGGAACATGTCCTGCAGATGGCCAGAAAAGGTTAGGAAATTGGAGGGGGCCTGGACTCTGTTCCCTGGGACCATCCGGTCAGGCGGCCACTCACTCACCACTCGGGATGTCCTCAGTACAGGAGAAGGGCCTCTCAATATGTTTGTTTCTTCTGACATCTGTTATGCTATAAAATCTATGGCATTTTGTTATAGCAGATTCAGAAGACTAATATAATCTGTAAAGACCATTCTTAACCCAACAACATATAAAAACAAGCAGTAGACAAAATGTACAGATCTCTTACATACACAATCATGACAAACACAGTTGCAGAAATATTATCATTGAATGCAATTGTGGAATTTCATGGAGTGGGATTCATCTCCAAGAAAGTATCCTACTAGTTGTGAAATGAAACCTGTGGAGGGTGTGTTCTCATCTGATTGCAGAAAACAGACTGTCTCTGCTTCCCCCAAAGAGATCCCACTTAAAATTTGTGTTAAATCTTTTGTATTGCTCTGACATCACTATTTAACACTTCTGGCCTTCCACATCATAAGCTTCTTAAGAAGAAAAGCAATGTTTACAAATGTTTGTAAATAAGTTGTTTATTAAATCACCACTCTAAGAGGTATTTCCTGACATGTACCTAATGTGTGTGTGTACATGTGTGTGTGTGCATGTGTATTGTATGTACATGTGTGTTTATGTGTATTTGTCTTTACTATATACATATAGTGCTTTGGAGATAACTGAGGGGTTTTTAAGAGTCCACAGACACTTCAGAATTTACTGTTATTGAAATCACTGAGGAATGAAGAAGATTGGTCATCTTTTGTAGCAGGGTAGTCCTAACAATCCAAACATCCAATAGATGAGCTCCCTCTTGTATAGACATCCTATCCCATCCCCTGGAGGAACTGATTTTAAAGTGTACTAGAGAAACCTGTCCCCGTTTAGGACATTGCATGTGAGATGAAGGTACAATAGTTTGTATAACAAGTAAAATTATAGGCATTTATGACAGTCAGATTAAGAATTTCCTATAATTATATTTTAATCTCAAAAAAAGGAAAAACATTCCCTGAACTAACTGGAAAATTGTCAGCTGTCTGTAAGAGACGGGACAAAAGACAGCAGCAGCCCAGTCTAAGAAGTTGTCATTCACAGGAAATGAACGTAAAGTTCATGAGTATGTGTGACGTTCAGCAAGTCCTGTCTATCTCTGCCCGCTTAAACTATCCATTAGAAGCCACATGGGCAGAACTCAGTGTTTGATTTAGACTCCTAAATGATCAGCCACTCTTTGTAACCCGAAGAATCAGATGGAGATTCTCTCTCATCAGTGTTGACAATAACCTCTGTGTATGAGAATATCTGCCTGCAACAGAAACAAGTCCTGGCTTCAAAAATGAGGAGGAATCAAGAAGGATAAAGCAGTGTGGAAATCAAAGTTTGCAATGGTTTTATTCTTGATTAGTCTCAGTCCTTTAGAACTAAGTACCCAACTTAACTCATAATTTTTACTAAAATAAGAACTAAATTTCAAGCAATTAAAGTTGCTTGTTAGGTCTTTAATGTCTAAATTCATGATCAGTCTACTGTGCTAAGACAACTAAATGATATATTGAAGAAAAAATATATAGGGAGCTGGTGACATGGTTGCCTGCCTAAAGGAACTTGGCATCATGCTTTATGACTTCAGTTAGCTTCCTGGGACCCACAGGGTAAAAAGACACAAACAACTCCTGAAAGTTGTCCTCTGACCTCTGCATACATAAGCCACATCCTTCTCACAAACACACACACACAAAAAAAAAAAACTAATAAAAAATAAGCAATTCTGACAGTTTCAATGGAACTATAGCCGGAACCCTTTTATAAAAGTTGTTCTTAAAATCCTTATTTGGCTGAGGTTTTTAGTTGCCTTATTTAAAAATGAGTTTGTACTGATTGTATGGTATCACAATTACAAATTTCTTTTGAAAAATGATTGCAGAGAATAGTTTCTCTCATTGCAGGTAATATTATGTCTGCTGAATTTCAAAAAGGTAACAGGTAATTCTTACAATATTGTTTACTAATGCTGCTTGATTAATACAATTTTACTTTTCTTCATTAGATAAATTTGTTCTAAACTGATTACTATAATTTCTTGTGAAGAATTATCATACATTTAGCTGAGAATTAAGTTCTTCAAAAATTATTTTCAACTATATGAGCAGTTACTGTAGTTGCCCATCAACTGGTGAATGAATAATTAAATGCAGGATATTTATACAATGGAATATTATTTACCCATTAAGAAAAATGAAACTGTCCTGGAATGATTAACTCAGATATTAATAGCACTGGCTGCTTTTTCATAAGTCCCAGGTTCCCAACCCAGCATCCACATGGTGGCTCACAACCTCATGTAATTCAGTTACATGGGGATTTGATGCACTCACAGCTTCCATGGGTACTGCATGCACATGATGCACAGACATATGAGATGCATGCAGTGAAAGCATCTATAAATAAATTATAATAAAATTAAAAAATTAAATTTGTAGGTAAATGGGAGGAGCTGGAAATAACCATTCTGTGTCAGGTGGCCCCATTCCAGAATGGCGTGTTTTCTCTCGTTCATCAATGCTAAGTTTGAATCTTCATTTCTGTGTGATTCATTTGGAATACCCATAGATGTTAGGAAATAGTGAGGGGCCATGGAGAGAGGCTTTCAAAAAAGAGAAAACAGATATAGTGGTATAAAGCAGTGTGGGATAATGGAATAATGGGACAGATGGATTAAGTGAGGTCAAGGATGAAAGGGAAGAGTAGAGATTGAAAAAATGAGAAAGATAGCACTTAAGGTCTTTTGAAAAAGTCGTATGGAAACAATATTTTAGAAGCTCCCTATATATAATACATTAGATATTTCTCACCTCTCTCTCCCTTTCACCATCCTTCCTTCCCTTCCTCCCTCACACACTCTGTCTATCTATCTATCTATCTATCTATCTATCTATCTATCTATCTATCTATCTATATGCCATATAATTGCCATATAATGGGCCAACAATTCCCAGACTACATACCCCAGGCTAACAAATAAAATCCCAGTGCCAGAAATGAGTAGGCATATCTTTTGGAATTACTGTCCAGAAAGTGACTCTAGAGATGCTCCTATCCACCCACCTCCACACAAACAGTATAGGGCATTGACAGTCCTCTTGGTTACCCTCCAGAACTTAATAGTAAGACCCTATTGCTTAAGACAGCATATACTTAAGTCATAGAACACAGAAAACTCAAGCTGGTGTTGACCTGGATGTTTCATTCCTACTGGCTATCTTTAATAGTGATGGAAAGCACTATGTCAGCATAAAAAAGTAATAAATCAATCTTAACTAGCTGTGAAACCTGTAAGCTACAATAGTGACTGGCTTGGTAAGGTTTTCCCACTGCTACATAATGGCATAAAAGTCATGGGAGTAACCAACCACCTTCTGACTGGATTTCAGGCAAGCTCCACAGGAAAGAGGCAATGCATAGCACCATTATCAGGGCCAAAACCCTATGACTAGATAAATCATAGGCCTGTGGGAAGAAATTGTTAACACTACTTTTCTAAATTGATACAATGTTAACTTATTCCTAACAATATAATTTTTTTTTTTGCCTATAGATTGGCGCATCTGTCAATGTTCTTCAGAGTTTTCTTTTGCACCAGGCAGTGAATGGTACAGAGGCCCACAACTTGTCAAGATGCAGTTAATAAGTGACTATGGATTTATGTGCCCTAAATAAGACATGTATATCACACATCCTATACCCAAGGCCTCGGGACTCATCCTGAAAATGGGTATGGGGAGGTTGTAAAGGTCAGAGGTGGTGGAAAACTACTGATATAACATGGCACAGAAATTGTGGTAGCATACACAAAACTTGAGTGAACTCAAGGAAGACAAAACCACAGCATGGTGAAGGAAGGTGAGTACCAAGTCTCACACTTAACTGAGAAGCTATTGGCAGTGACAGCTGCTGAGAAAGGGAGAGTCAGTTTTTTGTTTTATTTTGTTTTTAATGATATGCCTCTTGATAGGTTGACCGTGATACAGTGGACAAGAGTTTGTGGGCAGCAAAAATTAGTCTTGATTTAAAAGAATGAGAACACAAAGTAGGGTAAAGGAAAGAAGAGGTTTAATATAATGAAAATACATTATATGAAATTCTCAAAGTATTAATATATTTTTAAAAAAATGTTAGAAATCTATCTTCTGAAAGATATGTTTGGTTTATTCTTTCTATGGAATTTATAGTTCAGTGGTATTTTTTTTTGTCTGTTGATCAAATTTCCCTAAGTAAACACAACCATTCAGAGGGTTATTTATTCTTTGTTTATTTCCCTGTTTATATTTCTGTTGGTTAAAGGAGGCTTGGTGTCTCTGAAGTGCAGTTCTCCTTCATCTGGTGAGACCATCCATGTTGTCTGCTATTTTTCTCGGTACCCAGTTGCTCAAAACATTTTATGTCTTCTTTCTCCCTTCAGCTTTTGTTGGACTATCTTTGCTTGCTGGAGAGGTGTGCAGACAAGCAGTCGTGACAGATTGTCCTCTTCAATTTGATATTTATCAGTTTTAAATTTATTGGGTTATTTTTCTTTTGTTGGTTGTTGTTATTATTTCCTGACTCTGTCTTCAAGTCATACCTAAATAATTAATTTTAAATTTTCTATGTTGCTGTTCTTTCTGCCCTTTCCCCCCGATTTGGGGAGAACACATCAAAAGATGGAGAATGAGAGCTACCATATTTTTTAACAACCTAAATGTTTCTTATCTGAGTTCCATACAGTGAAAAATTAAGCTCTTATATAATTTGCTGATATTCCTCTTCAATAATCAAGTACATTTTGATCACTTGAATAAGATTTTCATTACCATCAATAGATTATGATCAATAAGCTAAGACTTGGAAAAGAATAAATACTGCTGGTCCTGAAGCTTGTGACTTCCATTCAATTAAACATGCAGAAGGTGGATAGGCAATTGGGGAGAACACTGGATACTACCAGGTTACGCCCACTGTATCTGTTATACAATTCCAGACAAATGGTTCAGTCTTAAGAATGCTGACCAAGTAGTTTTCACCAGTGATAAATTAATGTATTAAAGCATTTAAGTGAAGCAGCATTATACTTTCCAAAATGAGGTAGGTGTAGGTCATCAGAGCATAAATTATTACCCCATTTTAAAAATTGCTAGTTTCTTGTTTTCTGGCAAGAAAACAGTAAGCCATTTTAGAACCTTGGCAAGGCTAAGTGTATTTTAGCACAGTTTCAAGATAAAAACAACTTGTCATGTCAATAACCAAGGCAAAGCAGCTAATGAGATGTAGCTCAATACCCATGTATTCTATTTGGTTATGCAACTAGTGAGAAAAAGAGCTGGCAGCTGGATTCCACATTTCACCTTACCAGTGACAAATTAGTGTCAATGTTGAAAATAATTTTATCTAAATAATAAACAATATTGCTATTTTAAAATTTCTTCTCAGGTACATGCATCTTCCTGAGTCCAGGATGCATGAGAAGCACACATCGCTGCTCTTTTTTACCATCATGTAATATGCTAATGTGAGATTCTGAGAAATTATGGGATTATCTTTGTTGCAACTTTGCATTCATGTGCTGTCAAGGTCCGTTTTCACATCCCGGCCTCCCTCTCTTCCCGTTATTTTACCTCTTAATTCTACAATAATGATTGGTACTAACTCTTTTCTATGTAGATTTCTCTTCCTGGAACCTGAACTGAAATAAGAATGCTGCCTATCCAGTGTGCTTTACCCTTCTCTCTCTCTCTCTCTCTCTCTCTCTCTCTCTCTCTCTTTCTCTCTCTCAAAAATAAAAATTCCACCATCACAAAATTAAATACAAACTCACTAAACATCTATACATTTGCTTCTTACTCATTTCTGAAATGACATTAATTATAAATTGAAAACAAAAATTTATACTTAATTATGTCTTGATGTTAATATTTTGTAAAATGGGTTGACCAACAATTCCAATGTCCTCATATATTTTGCTTTTAGGTTTCACTTTGGAAATACTTATAGAATATATCATATATCCCAACCAAAAACTGCCCAGGCGTTTTAGGGAAAAAATTCTCTTTCATTCTGATGAACAAGTTTTCATCTAGATACCATCGTTTTATTAGTTAATGTTTCAATTTATTTATTTTCATTTATTGGACTGTTAAAATAGTTTTAGATTGATAGTGGAAATTGAATAAAAAGTACCGAATCCCTTATAAGCTCATCCATTCTCACAGCCACCGCCTCTCTACCCTCTGCCAAAATCCTACCCTATGATGGTACATTGATTATAATCAATAATCTTTGATGTCATCACCTCCCAGAATCTTGGCTTGCAACATGATTCCTTTTTGTGTTGTACTCATGGTTTATGCCACATGACCTCTCCTACTATTTACAGGATAGTGACACTGCCCTAGAAAGTCTTCCATTCTTTTTGGTCACACTTCTCTTTCTTTCAACACCCAACCTTCTTATTTCCTGCTTGACTTTTCCAGAGTGGTGCATTGTTAGAATTGTATAGCCCATCACATTCTCAGATAGGTTTCTTTGCACTTTAAAATTGCCCGGTCTCCATGTTTTTCCATGCTTTGTTCTTTTTCAGGAAAAAATAACATCCCTTCCTTTGGATATCTCATAGCTTATTCATCCCTGAATCTGGTGAGAGGTAACTTACTTGATTCTAAGTTTTGCCATGAGTTTGTTACTTTAGAACTTAATGAGTAATAACATGACTAGCTTAGTCTTGATCTTAGTAAGACATGACTTTCTGGTTCTATCAATATCAAATGATAAGGGGAGGTTGCTTTTTGAATTGACTATTGATTGCCAAGGTCATTCAAAACTATAAAACTTATTTATTTACCTATCATCATATAGGTGCTTCTTTTATTATGAACTAATATCTTAAACATTCCAAGCTAGGCATCTGGTAGAAGAATAAAAGTTTTGAACATTTTTAAAAGTGAAAATTTTAAATGTCATCCATTTCTTCTCCTTTTTTTTTTTTTTTTACAAAAAAAGATATCACATTATGACTAAGTAACCTGTACAGACCTCAAGGCCACAACCAAACCTATTATTTTAAATAAAGGAAATCCTTTGCAATAGAAGCACCTGAGTTTGAAAACTGACTTGCTCTACTCCCCCCCCCACTATAACTATGGAGGAATAAAAAGGGATTTATATATGATTTTCTTCAAGGAAACTACGTTTAGGCATATTAAAAATGAATCCTCTGTTTGCTACTGGATCCTGTCTTCTATTATTAACAAACACAAGAAGGCTGCATACTTCTTTTTAAAAAATACGCTATTTTCAAAGTTTCAGCATTTATGAAAGTATTGTTTATAATGGTCAGAATTCTGTGTCTTGTGGGTGAAAATCTGGAGCAGAGGAAATATGAGCACGAACATAAAGGGAATCGCTCCATGAGCATGCTCACAAGGAGAAACGTCTCCAGAGAAAACATAAAGGGAATCGCTCCATGAGCATGCTCACAAGGAGAAACGTCTCCAGAGGAAACATAAAGGGAATCGCTCCGTGAGCATGCTCACAAGGAGAAACGTCTCCAGAGAAAACATCCTTCCCGTGTTCTGTTTGATTGGATGCTTTGGATTTTCTATTTTGTGTCTTTTGTTCTTCCCAACAAAAGGAGGGAAGTTTGGAATCCTGCCTCAAATTCTACTGTAACTGCTTTCGCCCCTTGATCTGGTCATCTGGTCAGTGTTTTTCTAGGTTTAGTATGTAGAAAGTCGTCTTCTGTCTCGGACTTATTTTCAGTCTTTCTGATTTCTACCACAATCTTTGCTGTATTCTCCTCCCTAGATCGATGTCATTTGTGGGTTTTTTTTATCCATAGAGAATAATTAATTTACATTATTTGAAATGAATGTAAAAATACATAGAAAAGTATACACTGTGAACTACATAATTATAGAAAAATTGCCCTCACAGATGGCATAAGTATTATGCAAAATTAATTCACAAGACTTCAAATACATGTGTGGCAAAGTCTGTGAGTCAGAATGCTCCATAACCTGATTTTTGTTCTCACATATGCAATGATAAAGTGAAACCTACATTATGTTGAATGGTCAGAGCAGACCAATATCATAGCACCAAAAATGTATCCCCATGAATTTCTTACTTTCAGAATCATTATACTTTTTTATGTTTACTTCATTTGTAACTTTAAAGTGCTTTGTTTCATCTGCCATGGAAATGCTTAAGATTGAGAGGAGAACTAAGCTTTCTTGCATGACAAGTGCTGCCTGGAACATCAGGGGCTGCCCCCTTTTGTCAAAGAAAGCTGACTGCGCAGTATTTGAGGAGTCAGGAAATGAAGACACCTGGTCACAATTTCTCATCATTTATTTTGGCTGCCCTGACCTCCCTGTCTTGTGATCTTTTATTGCTTCTGACTTCCCTCATTAGCTCCTTTAAATTCATCATGACATTATGCTCGCAAAGTTCACAAGGGTTTAGGAAATCTGGGACTGAAAAACACTGTGTAGTGCATGGATTAGAAGTGTTTAATCACAGATTCCTTCATACACATTGATGGCTCCCCGAACTTAAGACATCTTTGCATCCTTTCTCACCAACTGCTACTTTGTATTGAGTCTAGGGAAAATGTTTCAAAAATGGCTTCTTTTAATGAAAACTTGTGGCTCATTGACCTTCTTAAAAAATCATTAGTAGAGGGGAATTTGGGTCTATAATTGCCCTGCTCACCAGAATTGCTCACCAGAAAAATCTGGCTTCAAGCTACACCCACCCACAAGTGTTTGAATCGTTCTTTCTAAGCCCAGCATCCTCAGGCTTTCTAATGAAATGAATAGAATCATTCAGAGCCATCTGCATGTATAATATTATTAAGAAATTATTAAGAAAGGACCTTTCTTTCAATACCCATACATTTTCCTCTCCCATAATATCAGTCTCAGAATCTGGTTTTACTCCATTCCCACAATTTCCAGAAGAAAACCCATCTTTTTCTGTTAAAGATGTTTAAAACACTAACTTTAGCCAATCATGTTCTCCCGGGAATCTAACAAACTACTTACTAAATTCTCTTTCCAAGGAGACTTTAAAGTCAGTTTCAAAAGGTTTATTGTATGACAGAAATCCCAGGGAAACACCTTAGAAGGTGGGCCTTTGGATCTGCCATTTTCCAACAGCTATTACAGTAATTGATTCAGAGAAGAATAGATGCTGAAAACCAGCCAGTCAGAGATTTCAGAATATCTATAACATCTCACCCCATCTCCTAACAAGATAATACAACAAGCCCAGTACTCTACAGAGAGAACTCTTAAACACGTTAATCAATCTGATCAAATTAACAGTGTGAAAAATGAGACTACCATCCTGTAAAAGCTTTTTTTTTTAACTTTATGATGGAAAGACTTTATCTCTGTAACTTACTTTTAAATGAGTCAGATAAAATCTTATGTGCCTTTCCAGAGAACTGGGAAAAGTTGTTCAAGGAGTTACTTGAACACACCTTAGCTGTTTAGATAGTTGAGACAGAAGTCTCAAGCACAAGGCCAATGTGGGAGACTAAGTTCTTGTCTTAGTTAGGGTCTCTGTTGCTGTAAAGATATCATGACTATGACAGCTCTTCTAAGGGAAAACATTTAGTTGGGGTGGCTTATAGTACAGAGTTTTAGTCCATTATCATCATGGTGGGACATGGTGGCATGTGGGCAGACATTATGCTGGGCAAGGAGCCAAGAATTCTAGAACTTGATTCAAAGGCTGAGGAAGCAAACTAAGATACTAGGAGCATATGGGAGACCTCAAATCCCACCTCCTCAGTGGCACACTTCCTGCAACAAGGCCATGTCTACTCTTACAAGATCATGCCTTCCAATAGTGCCGCTCTTTAGGAGCTTATGGGGGCCATTACATCCACACCACCACATCCCGCCCCCTGAATCCCATAAGCTTGTAACAATATCACAATGCACTATGCATTTAGTGCAACTTCAAAAGTTCCTATAGTCTATCACAGTCTCAACAAAGTCAAAAGTTCAAAGGCTTTTCTAAGATTCTTGCAATCTCTTAATTTAAATATTCAATAAAATGAAAATAAAAAAAAAACAGAGCACACACTTTTTCCGGCATGTAATGATACAGGAAACACATTACCATTCCAAAATGTAAGGGAGGAAGCATAGTGAAAAAATACTGGACCAACGAAAGACCAAAAACTTGCTAGACAAACTCCAAACTCTATCTTCAAGGCAGATATCAAGATGCTCTTCAGAACTCCAACTCCTTTCAGCTTTGTTGACTGCAACACACTTCTCTCTCTTGGGCTAGTTTCACTCCCTATCAACAGCTTTCCTCAGCATTTACCCCATGTGTCTAGCATCTACAACATCTTGGGGTCTCCAAGGCAATGCAGACTTCACCTATATAACTTCATACAATGGCCTCTCTAAGCCTCCATTTCTGGATACTCCGACATATGCCTGGCCTCAGTGGCTTTTCCTTAGTTGTGGGAGAATATTCCCCTTAAAGCCAAAACCAGAACCACATAAACAAAGCTGTCAAGTTTGCTTCTTACTAGTTTGAAACAATCCCCTCATTCAATTATATCTTCACCACCTTCTGTTTGCTAAGGGTACCTTTCACTGCCTGGGCTTGGCTGTTCAGGAATTTGCTTGTAGACCTGTGTGGCCTCAAACTCAGAAATCCACCAGTTTCAGAATTCTGAGTGCTGGGGTAAATGTGTGCACTGCTACACTCAACACTAAGCTTTTCTTTCATTTCTTTTCATAAGTTGAAACATAGCTGGGTGGGATCTTCCCCTGAGGTCACAATTCTCTTTATTCCAGTTCTCAATCTATTAATCTCCTTGAATGCAGGAGATTGAATATGTTCTACTTCCTGGTGATCCTTTTCTCCTTAAATTGTACATTTTATATTTTTACTTTTTCTGCTTGTTCCTTTTCATTATAAATCTTTATTAGAATTACCACCAATAAGTATACAACAGAGTCTATAATAGGCTGTTTTGAGATTTTTCCTGCCAAAGAAATTAATCCAAACCTCTTCACTTTAGCCTCAGGTAGACTCTTCAGACAATGGCAAAAAGCAGCCATCGTCTTCACCAAAATATCACAAGAACAATCTCTAGGCAACATACTAAAATTCTTCTCCTCTGAAACATCGTAATCCATGTACCTACATTTCATCAAATCAAATGCAGCACCCTCATCTTCCATGCTCCTACTAGTGTGTCTCCTTAAACAGCATTTAAAACATTAAACTGTTTTTCTAATTTATACTCCCAAAGTTCATATTCCTTCAAACAAAAGCATCGTCAGGTCTATCACAAAAATACCCCAGTCCCTGGTACCAACTTCTGCCTTGGTTAGGATTTCCAACCAATATTAGGGCCTGCTTATTGGGCTTTCTGTCCTCCCACAGGGTCCCACAGCCATTTGGATCCAAAGAAAATCACACAGAAGTCTATATTAGATATAAACTGATTGGGCCAGTTAGCTCAGGCTTCTTATTAACTCTTATAACTTATATTAACACATTATTCTTATCTATGTTAGCCACATGGGTCAGTACCTTTTTCAGCGGGGCAGGTCACATCCTGCTTCTTCAGTGTCTGGACAGGACTGTAGAAAGAGCTTCTTTCTTCCCAGAATACTCCTGTTCTCATCGCCCCATCTCTACTTGCTGTCTGGTTTTCCCACCTATACTTCCTGCCTGGCTATGAGCCAATCAGCGTTTATTTAAAGCATAATTGAAAGATACAAAATTATTCCACACCACTTTCCCCTCTTTCTTTTATAAACAAAGGAAAATATCCATAGTCCATTTTTTGGAAATGTGGGTGTAGTATTCCAGGCTACTGCCTGCTGGTTGGGGGCACTGATAATCTTATGGGGACCTAAAGAAAATTTAAGTCCTGACTGGAGTATCCTGAGAGGCTTGATCATCTCAGTCAGCATCTTGAAGCTGTTCTGGGTGTAGAACTCTTACGTCTGGGCCATCTGTTCCTACTGGAGATTTCTTAGGTGGTCTTCCTTGATCAAAAATGATTTTTCTGAACTCAGAATGAATCCACAGCCTCTCATTTCCTGTGGAAACAAAAGCAAAATCTCTTCTCCAAAGTAACATATCTTTTGACTTCAATTTTGAAGTCAAGGTATTTTCAAAATACCTATCTTGGATTAATTTAGCAGCATTTATAAGCAAATATCTTTTAGCAGCTGTTGCTCCTTCCTTAACATTCAAACAATTTGAAGAGAACATAATAACAAACAGTATCAAGATTCTCTGTGTGTGTTCCATCTTTATGCAGCTTTATTTTAAACTCTATTTCTTTTATTTTTAAGTTTTGGCTTTTTGAGACAGGGTTTCTGTGTATCTTTGTCCTGGAACTCACTCTGCAGACCAGGCTGTCCTTGAACTCACAGAGATCTGCTTGTCTCTGCCTCCCCAGTGCTGGGATTAAAGATGTGTGCTACCACACCTTGAACTCACAGAGATCTGTCTGTCTCTGTTTCCTAGGCATTGGGATTAAAGGTGTGTGCTACCACACCTTGAAGTCACAGAAGTCAGTCTACCTCTGTCTCATGATTGACAGATACAGAATTATTCCACACTACTCTTTCTATTGTTGTGAAGAGGTATCATGACCGGTGCAATTTGTAAGAAGGAAAATATTTAATTTGGGTAGCTTACAGTACAGAGGTTTATTCTGTTATCATCATGGTGGGACATGGCAACACACAGACAGACATAGTGCAGGAGAGGGAGCTGGAGAATTCTACATCTTTATCTGAAGGCAACAGGGAATTAACTGAGACACTGTGCTTGGCTTAAGCATATATGAAACTTCAAATCCTGCATCCAAAGTGCCACACTTCCTCCAGCAAGCATTACCAACCCCTACAAAGCCATAGCTTCTAATAATGTCACTCCCTATGAGTTTATGCTGGTAACTACATTCAAACTACCACAGTCCCTATCTCAATCTAGTGAAGGGAATAAATAAAAAAGCTAGGGATATAGCATAGAGGAAGAACACCTGCATATCATGAACAGGATCTAGGCTAGGGTTAGGATTAGATTTTCATGCCTACCATTAGTAACAAAAATAAAAATAATAAAAACACCTGGTAAATAAATATTGTCAAATTTTCTCATTTAGGAAATAGAGGTGAAAGATCGTGAGTGTAGAAGAGAGCTGCTTGTTGGTGCCGGCTGCTCAGAACCAAAACAATCACACAGAAACCATATTAATTAAATCACTGCATGGCCCATTAGCTCTAGTTTTTATTAGCTGATTCTTTCATATTAATTTAACCCATTTCTATTAATCTGTGTATCGCCACATGGCTGTGGCTTACCAAGATATGTTCCAGCTACTATCTCTAGTGGGGCTGCATGGCTTCTCTCTGACTCCTCCTTCTGTTTCCCAGCATTCTGTGTAGTTTACCCAGCCTAGCTCTGTTTCCCCGTAGCTCTGGTATAGGCCCAAAGCAGTTTCTTTATTAACCAATAATATTCAGAGCATACAAAGGGGAATCCCACATCACATCTTCCTTTCTGTTTAAATAAAAGGAAGGTTTTAACTTTAACACAGTAAAATTACATAAAACGGTTATCAAGATATTTATATCTATTTTATTTTTATCATAACTAAGAAAAATTATGACTATAACTTCTTCAACTCCATCAAAGATTCCAGAAGGATATAATATTGACTAAGTAAATAATAAGTTCATTGTAAGCAACTTTCAAAACTCTAGAAATGACAAAGACATCTTGCTGCCTGAACAGTCACCCAAAGTTCTTCTGAACCATTGGGGCATTCATCTTCAGCCCACTGGCCCATAGCATCTGGCAGACTTTTCCACGAAGCAGGAAATTTCAAAGACAGGTCTGCCTATATTGGCAGTTTGTTAATTATTTTCTTCTGTATCCTGCAGAATGTCTGGCAGACTCTTTCATAATGTAAGAACCCTGAAGGACAATCTCACCTTTAGGCAAGTTTAACATTCATTTCTCTGTGGGTCCTGCATGTCCAGTTTATACAGCATACCACCAAGCAATCCAGGCAAGAGCAGTTTCTTGCCCAAATGTTTAACAAACCCCATAAGGATCCTGTTTAATGCCCATCTTCCTCTTGAAGTAGATTGGTATTGCCAGAAGCAACTGTCACATTGTCATAAAAAGTCCTAAGTTCTTAAACATTTTAAATGCCACATTCTTTAGGTCTCTGAAAGATTTGAAGAATATCTATCTAACTGAAATATATCTTGATATATCTAGAAAACCTAACTAACATGACTACAGGCTTGACTATCATAGATAACTTTGTATTTACCTATATTTCTTAATTATACATTACATTTTTAAATGAGCTTCACAATCACAATACCTTAATCGAGAACTGAAATATATGCACACAGTATAATAAAATTTGACCCTAAATTTGTACCAATAAAGCAAGATCCATACCAATGCAAATCTCTGTAGCATATTCCCCTTTAAATGTAAACAATTATAGACAATATTTGGGAATATGGGCATAGTTCTTATCCAAACTGCCTCCTGCTGTTTATTGGGCAAAGTAATTTTTTGAGGGATGTTCAAGGTGATCTTTTAGGAGGTCTTGCTCTATCAAACCATATTAGTCTGGAAGCAATTCACAAGCTCTCATCCTCTGTGGAAACAAAAGAAGAACCTCCTTTCCAAAGAAACATATCCTTAGACCCAAATTTTGAAGACAAAATACCTTTAAATATATATGTTGGTTTAGATTAGAAATCACCAGAATCAAATGTCTCTCTGCAGTCAAAAAATAAAAAAACACAAAAATACACATAATCCAGACTCTCTGTGAATTTTCCAATTTTATGTGGCTTATTTTTTATTTTTACTTATTTTACTCTATGACTGTCTGTACTCTGTCTCTTTAAAGACTTTGTTTTATATTTTTTATAAACCATTTACTCTATACTCTTTATCTTATCTCTCCTAAGCATACATACATTTTTTTAAACACTGTGTCTCAGTTAGAGGTCTTTTATGTCTGAATCTGTCTTATTGTTCATCTATAATTATTCACTGACCAGATGTGCTCTTTAAATGCTAAACGCTCCTTAAAAAGTTAAGCTGCGCCATTGCTAGAGGAAATATGGCACTGCCTGCTTGCTCTGCCCAGCCCAGCATGGCGGAGCTGCTCACCACCTCCAAGAGCCATGCACAATGCCCCATCTCTAGACACACAGCTGGTCCATGTTGTCATTAAGCAAGGTGTAGCAGTCTGCTCACAGACCCCACTCAAATGCTCTGTAGCCAGACCTCCAGAAAGAGTCAGAGTTTGAGCTGGCAGTACAGT
The DNA here is from genome assembly GCA_004026605.1 of Ondatra zibethicus. Classification (NCBI taxonomy): domain Eukaryota; kingdom Metazoa; phylum Chordata; class Mammalia; order Rodentia; family Cricetidae; genus Ondatra; species Ondatra zibethicus. The sequence continues at coordinate 85,609 of PVIU01002838.1, forward strand.
TCAGAAAGTTGGCATTTCAAAATGGCACAGCTTTTTTTTTTTTTTTTTTTGCTGCCGCTGAGTCAGGAAAACATCTCTTAAATAAGCTGCAACACACCGCCAGCAAACAGCAAGAAGCTCTTTTAAAGTCTGTATTTTTGTGTCTAGAATTACTTTTCAAGCTCTCTCAGGTTTTAGGTGGATTTTAGTCAACCACATTGAGGCCAATTTGTAGGAGGGGGTGGCTTGTTTGTTCCCACTGCCCAGAACCTAAATAATCACATAGATACCATATTAATTAAATCACTGCTTGGCCAATTAGCTCTAGCTTCTTATTGACTGATTCTTTCATATTAATTTAACCCATTTCTATTAATCTGTGTATTGCCAGAGGGCTGTGACTTACCAGGAAAAGTTCTGGTGTCTGTCTCCAGTGGGGCTACGTGGCTTCTCTCTGACTCCGCTCTCTTTCTTCCAGCATTCAGTTTAGTTTTCCTCGCCTAGCTCTGTTCCCCTATAGCTCTGTTATAGGGTCAAAGTTGTTCCTTTACTAACCAATGATATTCATAGCATACCGAGGGGAATCCCATATCACTTGAGGAAGTCTATGTATTACTCTTACACTTCTATAAAACGGAGATTTATTTGACAACAATGAATTTAATTTAATTAGCTTAAAAATATTTCCTCAGTTGGGCAGTGCTTGCTCATGCCTTTAGTCTTAGTCCTCAAGAGGCAGGGGCAGGCTGAACTCTGTGAGTTCTCGACAAGCTTGGTCTACAAAGTAAGTTCCAGGACAGCCAGGGATACACACATACACACACACACACACAAAAAAAAAATTCTATATTTGAACTATAAAGGGGTCACTCTGTTTTATGCAAAATTAAACTGGTTTCTTGTTAAAAAGTGTTGTTTTTGGAGAATGACAGTGGTCCAAATAAAGTCTCAGTTGTTGAGTGGCATGGCAGTTAGAACATCCTACATGTGGTAGGTGCCATGCTGAGAAGGCCCACAGTGAATTAGCAGTGTTGTTTGGTGGTTAGGGATGCTCAGAAGCAAAGAAGGTTACAACAAAACCATTTAAATTGTTACTTACTGTGTGACTTTGTTTTGCTGTCTTTTACAATTTACAGCTCTGATATTGAGGGTATTAACATCTTCTGCCAACCTTTTTATAACAAAAAGAACGTCTTAAAAATCTTAATCTTATTTTTAAAAATAAAAATACTTAGATTTTTTCATAAATATGGCTTAAACATTCTGATTTTTGAAATTATTTTAATATATGCTATCAAATAAATACACCAGCCACCTGTAGGTATATAAATTGTTGGATTTTTTTGAAAGAAGATATAATACTAGTCCTTTAAACTTTTCATTTGTCATGTAAATTGTCTCTATTATTTCCATGGATGGAAAGGCATAAAGAAGAATCAAGTAAATACTAAAGTTACAGATTTAAGAATATGTCATGTTAGCATTATTTAAATTAAATATAATTTAAATTAATAAATTTAATTAAATATTATTTAAAATTATTTTAAATTAAATATCAGTGAGTAGGTTGATTAAATATACTATGCATCAAATGGAACAGGATATATACATTGAAGCTGATCAATGTTACTTAAACTTGTACAAAGAACCACTAATCCTAGACATTAAAGTAGGTCTATATTTCTTAAAATTCTATGAAGAACTTCCAATCCTTGTAAAGTACCCAATGGTTAAAAACAAGCATTGAAATATATATATATGCATTTATATATTTACATATGCATTTATATGTTAAAGGAGTAGTATCTCTACTAATTATAAATATGGTAATATTTATTGTTTTGTTGCATGTAAGATGCCTTATAATAGAATGATTCTAATATAGTCTGACCTTGGAGGCCTGATTCTTTAATTTCTATGCACAACAGCAAACTGAATAATGATATAAGTGTCATTGTAAAAGCACGCACTGACAATATTTGAGTTACTCAGTAACTAAATATACACGGTAAAGTATGTAGAGATTAGATATAAAACTATGTATGTGCAGCATTGTTCTTATAGTATTGCATTATATATAGCCATATAATAGGCATGCATATTTCTATGAGTATGCATGCCAAAACTTGATTGATTAATAAGCTTCTTTTCTCATATATAACCTTAAATTTTCTACCACATAAGTAAGCACTTTACCATATTTTTGCAATAGTAACACCTTGAGTACTTTTATCTTTCCTCTCTCTAGCTCAAATCTATCATAACTCCCCTTCCCCACCATACGTCTTAAAACAATGACTTAGTGTTAATTTGGACCCAGAATAAAATATTCACTCAATGTTTTTTTTTCCTTCATAACATCTTTTTTCCCGTTTCTTCAGTGGTCTATAGCACATCTAATCAATTTTATATTGCTGTTCCAACTCCAACAAATGTAGCCTTACCTCATTCTCTACATTTTTGTATTTCTATAGTATATTGTATTTTGCCAGTTTCAGCTGCCAAAATCAGTTCACAAAAGCATTAACCAATTCAACTCTTCCTCAAGTCCTCCAGAGTCATTGTTGCTTTCATAATTGTTGAATTTCAACATTTCAACATGGTTACTTTTCAAGTCACTCTCTTACATTTTCAAATATCCTTTGTCTACCCAGACATGATTCATGTTCTTTCTGAAATATCCTTTCAACTACCTCCTTTTGGTCCATTCATATGTCCAAATATAAACATAAAATAATTTTAATCTTGTTAATTTTACTTTAAGAACTTTCCTTTCTAAAAAAGTATTTTCTCTGCTTTTCCCTTACTGACTGTTTTCCAACTTATGTTTTCATAAGTTTATGCAGTAGAAAGAGAAAACGACTACATCTAGATTCATATAAACACACACACACACACACACACACACACTACTGAGCAATTCCAAGTATCTCCTATCATTTTTTAGTTTAATTGAAAATTATGTAACTTCACATTAATGTAAGGATATCATGGGGAAATAATTAAGAATTTTCTGATGAGTCCCAATTAAGAAAATTTTCTTCTTTCCTGTGAATAATGTGACACTTATTTTACCGTCATTACTTTCTCTCGGTTTTTCCCCTACAAAATGGGCAGAGAATCAGGGAACAATGTTCATCCTTGCTAGCTCTTAAATGAAACAATCAACTCTTGTTATTGCTTGCTTTTTGAGTTAACATGTACACAATTTTATTGCTTCCCATGAATAAAATTTTGTATTAACAATAACAGCAATATGAGTGAGGGAAGATTGATGATCTAGTTTACATTGTAGAACAAAAGATTCTGTCAACTGAATGCTCAGTTCCTTGAATAGATCAAATGTCCACTGTGTATTAATACACCAAAAAACAAAAGCAGACAAATGTGATACTCTGTAATTATTTACAGAGGCAATAAAGCCATACTTTAACATGCATAATTACTTCCTTAATATGTTTGTATGTTGCCAGCTTCAAACTTTCTGTTCTATAGAAAATATAGGCAATATTTTGAATTCCATTTGTTTTAAGATTGTTTTAGTCAACAAACTCTGTTCATGTAAGTGTATTAATTACAGAAGAAGATGTATCAAAGCATCAGACTGTGCAGCTTACTGGATAGTCTCACCCATGTGTAGGCTAACACTACTATACTGAGATGCCTCTTGATTTGTCTTCGCTTGCATTTCATTGGCTTCTGTAGATAATCCTCCATTGATACATCACATGGTCTGTTCTCTGTGCATGGAGGAGCATCTCTGTCGTGTGTCCAAATTTACTCTTCTTGGAAAGACACACCAGATTGGATTAGGATCTATTCCAAGAATAGACATCTATTCATTTAAACCTGTTTCTTTAAATACCCTGACAGATACCAAGACTTGATTTATAAAATTTTAAGAAACTTATATATCCCATTAGAATATAAATATACATTTTTATTTATAAGAGACAGCACAATTCACAGAGAGTAAATATGAGTGTAAAGGTTTATCTTAAAGTAGGTAGTAGTATTAAACAGTAAATAAATATCTGACACTATTTCCTCCACTTTTTTGCTGTCTAGTGAGTTGGTGAAGGCCCACTCATAGTCATTACTTGCATCTCATATAATTTTTGTGAAACTACCATCACACTGAAGATTCTAGTCTCTCCAAATTATGTGAAGTGACAATATCCTGAGTGTTAAACACAAAAAAAATATGATTAAAACGATAGCGAATGTTCAACAATAGCAAAAAATCTTCACTGTGAAAACAAACAAATTTGAACACATGTGCATGAATGCACAGACAGACAGACTGATAGGGAGCAAGAGCTAAGCTTTCGCCTCTCAGGCAAGACTGTTATTAATCTATATTACATCCTTCTCACTATGATCTCGCTGAGGCACATTTGCCTAAAGCAAACTACATCTTTTTTTCTTTTTAACCAAAATCGAGCAAGTCACTTGTTCAATTTTATGGTGTTTCAGTGTGTACCTTTTTGAAATGATGAAGTCAGGAAAACTCATTCCAAATAAGTAACTGAAGACCATTAAATGTTCCTTTCTGCATATTTTGGTTTTATATGGACACCATGCTCCAGAGAACTAAAAAACAAAGACAGCTTGAACTCTGGACTGTGAAAGATACAGGGTGTTTTCTTCTGTGACCCATTCAGAGGTCACATGGGAATCAAAGTGTTCATGAATCAAAAAAGGCCTAGAGTAGCCTTTTTTGGATATTTAAGTGAACAAAGCAGTTCAGAACTATTGAATCTGGAAACTTCAGGCAAATTAATAATTATTATTTAGAAAAATGGGTCTCCTGTAAGTTTGGTCTTTTGATATTTAATTAGTGTGCTATTCAGCTCTCACTGCTCCACTGAACGTGCCACCTTTTGCTATAAAAATAGGAGACTTTATAAAATAAATATTGATGATTTATTCAGTGCACTATTTCTGCTTGTGAGGGCTAAGAGCGAGCCAAACAACCTGGAAGTAGTGGATTTTGGCATAGAAAGGAAGAAAAGGACTGCTATGTGATTGACAAGCTAGATTCTCAGGGAAAAACACTCCACCTTGTTCAAAAAAGCACAGATAATAATGTGCTTCTGAGTTTTCAAGAACATCCTGCAAGTCTAAAGTTTCAAGAACTGTGTGAGGAAAAGAACAGCAAAGCTAACTTTAAAATACAGTCTAAGCCAAAACCATCAGGACATCTCCAGTATTCTTATTATGGTTGTATATGAGCAAAAGCAACATTTCACACTGGAAAATTTTTCAAATGTTCATGTTGCATAGATTAAGGTAAAAATTAAGGCCTATGCCATTCAAGTTCCTCCTCACCTTTCATTCATTTGGGCATAGCCACATGACTTTTAAAAACTGTTTTAACATTACTAAAAATGTACATCATATCATTGATGGCTTCAAATATGATTTTAGCAGCTGTGTAAAAAGGCATTTTGTTAGCTAATTTATAATGAATATCAATTATTTTTCACAGTGTCATAGAGGGAGATGTCCATGATCAACTCACCTGAGGACTTTGCATCTGATAAGGGTGGCTACAATTTAGGTGGATGATGCTCCAAAAACTTCTGTGTTTTAAAAAGATTGATGATTGCCTTTGCAATCTAGGGAGCTAGAGAAGCTAGATCTGGGGCCTTCAGGAAGAGTTTCTGATCATTATTAAAATGCTTTATAATTGATAGTTTAATCTTAGTTCTTCAATCCTAGTCCTTGTTTTTAGCCATCTGTCTTAATTAAGGTTTCTCTTGCTGTGATGAAACACCATGACCAAAAAGCAAGGTGGGGAGGAAAGGATTTACTTGGCATACAGTTCAGCATTGCTGTTCGTTACTGAAGGAAATTGGGACAATAAGACAAACAGGGCAGGATCCCAGAGGCAGGAACTGATGGAAGGCCATAGAGTAGAGCTGTTTGCTGGCTTGCTTCACCTGGCTTGCTCAACCCACCTTCTTATAGAACCCATGACCAACAGCCCAGGAATGCCACCACACACCATTGGCTTGGCCCTCCCCCTTTGTTCACTAAATAAGAAAATGCCTTATAGCTGGATCTCAAAGAAACATTTCCTCAACTGAGGCCTTTCCTTTATGATAACTCTAACTCATGTCAAGTTGACACACAAAACCACCCAGTAAAACTGACCCCTTTGTCAAATGGACACAACACATCACTATTAAGCCATAGCCCTTTCTTTCTTATTCTTCCCTGTGATCTTAAATAAAGTCCCACAATGTTTACAAATTCAAACACATTAAAAATTTAGCTTCTTTAAAATAGTCAATTTAAAGATACAAACTATTTTAAAATTCAAGCCTCTCAAGTTTGGGCTCTAGTAAAATACTATCTTACTTCAACAGAAAAAAATCAGGGCACAGTCACAATCCAATCAAAGCAAAACAAAATTTCAATTATCCAATATCTGGAATCCACTCACAATCTTCTGGACTTCTTCAAAGGACTTGGATCACTTCTCTGGCTCTGCCCTCTGCAGCGCACAAAGCTTGTCTTCAAGGTACTGGCTGGTCCCATTCCCCTGCTACTATTCTTGGTGGTCTTCCCATGACATCGCCATGTCCAAAATGCTGGGATCCCTTGCTGCTATTGGAGCGCCCTTTCACCAATAGCCTCTCATGGTCTCTTCTCATGATGTCAAGCCTCAACTTCTTTGTATGGCCCCGTCAGTCCTGGGCCTTTGACTGCCACTGAGACTGCACCCTCACCAATAGCCTCTCCTGGCCTCTCACAGTGCCAAGCAACAGCTGTTCTTCAAGACCCCTTCCTGCCATTTGAATCAGTACCACTGGGGAGAGCCTTACACATTTCCCAGTCTGGCTGCCAGCAGGAGATACAACCTTGGGCTTTTCTGGGACAGTTTCTCTATGCTCTGAATAAATACTTCCCAAAAGATTTCACCTCAGTGATGCTGGTCTCTTCTTAATCACCACTAATTTCTTAGCTTCAGCCAACCGGTATCAAGTATCCAAGCAAAGCAAAATTTTGCTTTCGTAGTTATGGTATCTTGTTAATCACAGCTGATTCTTTAGCACCAACTAACCAGAACCACAGGATATTAAATGGCCCTGATAGAGTCTTTAAACTTTGCAAGCCAGACCTCCATCCTTTGTACTTCTCTCATTATTATCTTTCAAGTTCCCACAGACCATCCCACTAAGGTCCCAACACTCATTGGATTTATAGCCCGAAGTTCCGATATCCTTCCACAATCCTCCCCCAAACATGGCCAGGTCTGTCACAGCAATGTCCCCGTTCACTGGTAGCAATTTGTCTTAGATAGGGGTTATTTTGCTGTGATGAAACACCATGACCAAAAATCAAGTTGGGGAGGAAAGTGTTTATTAGGGTTACACATCAGCATTGCTGTTCATCACTGAAGGAAATCAGGACAGGAATTCTAACAGGGCAGGATCCTGGAAGCAGGAGGTGATGCAGAGGCCATAGGGAGGAGCTGCTTACTGGATTGCTCTCACGGCTTGCTCAGTCCACCTTCTTATAGAACTCAGGACCAACAGCCCAGGGATAGCAGCACCTACCATGGGCTGGACCCTTCCTCATTGAACACTACATGAGAAAATGTCTTACAGCTGGATCCCAAGGAGGCATTTCCTCAACTGATGCTCCTTCCTTTATGATGGCTCTAGCTTGTCTCACGTTGACATGCAAAAACCACTTTGTACACCATTATAAGGTAAGCAGCTTTTTCTACCATCCCCATACCCGCCATGCTGTGTTATATGGGACCTAAAGCATTGATTGTCTTAAGGATTCACCAAAAGTGGATAGGATGAACCTTGTGCCAAAATAAACCTCTCCTGCTTGTAAGCTGAGTATTCATCTGCTAAAGGAGCAGAGACAGGGTAAGACAGACATTCTCTACATTTCAGATAGTGCCTTGAACCCTGTCCCTCTGTAAGAAAGGAAGACCAGTCTCTGCATGGCAGAAAGAAGAAAGGCAGAATAATTCCAAATTCATCCATCAAGATCTTTTAGAGAGTAGGTGCCAACATGACCTAAATCATCCCCAAAGGTCCACACTATTACATTGACTAAGTATAAGATCTGGCAGAAGAGCACGTTTTCTGAATTTGGACAGTTTTGAATATTAGATACAGTGAGTCCCCCCTTTGTTTTACTCATAGATAATTCTTTGAAGGACAGTCTGGTACTCTGTTTGCCCTAAATGGAACTGAAAACCTTCTGAAACTCTAACTACTGTTTTTAAATTCAAGTCTTATTTAGTGCTGCAACAGCTGCAAGAAGAAAAAAAATAGTCTTGAGAATATAATACTAATTCTAGCAATTTATATTTATTTATGTAAATTAAACATTGTTAGAATGTGTGAAATGGAGACTTAAGGTATAAAAAAACAGAACCATAATTTCATGGGCCTTTTGAGCATGGACTAATTTCATTACAGACTCCTAAATTTCCATCTCATTTCACATGTGAATATTACTATTTTCCTCACACTCATAAGGCCTCACTTCTGAAATTTATAATAGTCTGGAAAGTTGGTTATGTAGACTGCCAAATGCTCACCAATATTGAAAATTCTCATTTCAATGTCTGCATATGGGTGTCTGCTCATTGTTCCAAGAGTTCAATGAATGTCATTTGCTGTGGAATAATCCTGTTCACTGTGAAAAATGAGTTGCTCTCATTGTTAATAAACAGCTGATTGGCCAGTAGCCAGGCAGGAAGTATAGATAGAACAGTCAAACTAAGGGCTTGGAGGACAGAAGGGCAGATTCTGGAATCACTGCCAGAAACAAGGAGAAGTAAGATGGGCATGCTGAACTGAGAAAAGGTACCAAGCCACGTGACAAAGCGTAGATAAGAAATATGGGTTAATTAAATGTAAGAGTTAGTGAGTAACAAGCCTGAGCTATCAGCTGAACATTAATTAATAATAAGTCTCAATGTCTTAATTTGGGAGCTGCTGGTGGGACAGAAACTTATGCTTACATCTTTTGTGCATATTCTTTAGCTGATGCAGGAAATCAAAATGGAAAAACATTTTTATTCATTCCTTTATAACTTTTGTCCTAAGTAGAAATAACTTGAAATGTCTGAAGAGTAACATAGTAGTCCTTCCCAGGGCTCTTCGGGGGCCATTATAAAAAAGCTATTTCTCTGACCTAGGTGGAGACATAACATTCTAAGCAACCCAAAATGAAGGAGTTAGTCCAATTGACCTGACCAGGAAAGAACTTCTCAGGAAGGCAGGGCCACTCCTGGAAGGCAGGCTCACTGTAAGATAAATCAAAGAGACAGATGGAATAATTATCCCCTTAATGAGATACAGAAGTTTTCCTTCCCCTATTCCCCTCGTACAGTTCCTTCTAGCTGCTATGAGGTTCAGCTTTGTCTGACTCCCTTTCTGAGTCCTTATTCCTTTCTTCCTTCCTTTCTTCTCCTCCTCTTTCTTGTTGGCAGAAGGCTGCTTTTTCTTTTCCCGGCTGCTCAGACATGAATTAATTATACAGGAACTGTATTATTACAACATTGCTTGGCCTATTAGCTAATGTTTCTTATTGGCTAGTTCTTATATTTTAAATTAACCCATTTTCATTAATCCGTGTATTGACATGTGGTTGCGGCCTACTGGTAAGGCTCTGTCCAGTGTCCAGCATCTGTTTCTTACAGCAGCTACATGGCTTCTCCCTTACTCCGCCTACTCTTCTCATATATCTTTTCCAGCCTGGCTATATTCTGTTAAGCCCATGGCTGAAAGCAGCTTATTTATTAACCAATGGCAATAAAACCTATTCATAGGACACAGAGGGGAATCCCACATCACCTCCAATGTTCTGTCTAAATAAAAAGGAAGGTTTTAACTTTAACATAGTAAAATTACATATAACAAAAAGATTATCATGCAAGAATTATAGTTACAATATTTAGTCCATTTACACATGACAAATTAAGGAAAATATTCATCTATCTTATTTTTGTGAGTCTAAAGATTTATATCTAATCTATCTTTTATAATTATAAAACTGTCTTTCTTTAGCTCCATCAAAGACTACAGCAAGATATATGTTACCTACATCAACAGGCAGTATATTGTAAGCAACTTCCAAAGTTCTAGAATTGACAGAGACATCTCACTACCTGGACAGTCACCCAAAGTTATTTTGTAACAATGGAGCACCCACCTTCAGCTTACAGGCCTATAGTATCTGGCAGACTTTTCCATGAAGCATGAAATTTCAAAGACAGTTCTACCTGTGTTGGCACATATATTTTTAATGGTTCTTTGGGCTCACTTACTCTTTCTTATCTCTCCCAGCAGCATGGCTTACTTCCCTGCCAGTTTAACACTCTTTGCTTCATTCTCCTGGATAGCTGTGGTGAGCTGCAGCTTGCTGTCCTGTGATACTTCTTTATCCTTTAATAAATTGTCGTTAAGCTTCTGTCGCAATCATTCCTAATTTCTTTCATTAATGACACTAAAAACAGCAAGAGAACGCCACAACTTCAGCATCATCTGGCAACCATAAAGGAATAACTCCAAGTTTGCAGTTACAACCTGACATCATAATAGTCAGTCTAAGATAACTTCCTTCCTTGCTGGTTTGCTTGCTAATGTTGTTTACATTGAGATATTCTCACTGCATAGCCCAGACTGGTGTCAAATTCTGCCTTTCCCAGCCTTGGATTATTGGTGCACACTGCTATTCTCAGTCTCTATTAACTTTCGAGAATCCTGTAAGAAAAACTGCCAGACACTGATTTTGATGTTTAACTATTTAGAAGGTGAAAACAAAAAAGAACCATGTAAATGAATGGGCATATATTTGCCCATAAGAAGCAAAGGCAGGGAAGAGAGAAGTCTCACTTTAATAGGGAAATGATCATATAAGAAGTAGCAGTAACATTTGAAGGACACAATACATTGCAATATTTTTTTAACGAGAAGCTTTCCTGTTCCCCAATTTGAATCACAAACAAGAAGTAAGAAGCTAGGAACTATTTCTGGGAAGTCTTATTCCAAAACTCTAGAGAATCACAACTACAATATTCAATTAAGTGTTCATGGTGAAGCAGAGGAACTAAAGGAAACGGTAGGAAAATTCATCCGTAGACTACTAAGACTACTTATCATCTGTCTTTATGCAGTTGGTAAATTCAGATACACATACATTATTTAAATAACTCAGATGTAAATTTGAGCTTAGTTATGTTTTCTGTAAGTAAAGTCTGAGCACAAACCATTCTTAATGGAAGCCTTTTTTTATTTTCACATCTCTGGAAACTGGGACATTTATTGACTTTGTTTCCTTTCCATCTGGAGGCGAACATTGATTCTCAGAAGGGAGGGCAAGTTAGAAGAGCCTTCTCCTCCAGAGCAGAGTACTAACCATTGGCAGTAGATACTCACTGGATCTCTTTTCCTTCCCTTACAGAATATTTTTAACACAGTTGTGTGTGGATTGCAAATCTATATTTTATAAACACCTGGGGAGCTCTATGATGGACCACAAAATAGAGATTGTGTCTTCTTTACCTTCTGCATACTGACCTCAGTTACAAATAAAAGAGAAAGATTTATCCAAGTATTTAGAAAAAGTTGGACTGAATAATTAATTTACTTTCTATTGTCTGCTATAAAATATGTTAAATTATGAATCTTTGAATTTCATAATTCTGTTCCTTGAGTCTTTGGGGACATCTATTACTTCATGTCACATTCCTCATACTTAAGAAAGTAAAGCATAACATACTGTGATTATAACAAACATCATATAAAATATGGAGTAACTTCTAAGAAGAGCTTCATTCAGCTATACCAGTAAAGTCTCACCAACATAACTGACTGTGGTTTGCACAAGAATGGCCCTATATACTCATATAGTTGAACACTGAGGTGTGGCATTAGGAGGCATAGCCTTGTTGGAGGAAGTGTGGCACTGGGCTTTGAGATTTCAAATATTCAAGCCAGGCCCAGTGTCACTCTCTCTCTTTCTGCTGCTTGAGGATCTGGATGTAGAACTTTAAGCTACTTCTTCAGCAGTGTCTGCCTCGACTTCACCATGCTTCCCACAATGATGATAATGGACTAAACCTCTGAACTGTAAGCCAGCTTCAATTAAATGCTTTCCTTTGTAAGAGTTGCCATGATAATGGCGTCTCTTCACAGCAATGAAAGCCCTAAGATACTGACCAAATAAGAGCTGAACAAGGATGACAACACTGTACATGCCAAGCTAAAGTCCTGAAAATATATGTACATGTAACATTATATAGACTCAACAGGTTGTAGTTGATATATGTATATATAAATACATACATGTATGAAATAACAATTGATAAAAAATGAGGCCATGAATTTGAAGGAGAGGTGGGAGGGGTACTTTGGAAGTTTTGGAGGGAGGAAATTGAAAGGGAAAATGTAATTAAAATAGAATCTCAAAAATAAACCAAAAAAGAAAAGCACATGAGTTTCATGTGATAGCATCAAACCCTACTTTGTTTTTATATCCAAAAGAAATGAAAGCAGGGTCTGTAACTGAGAAGCCGCATGCATTCATCTTCCTTATTGTGGATGCAACATGATCAGCTGCTTCAGCTCCTGCCACCTTGACCTCACGCCATGATGGAATGCATCCTTGAACTACAAGTTATTCTGTACCCAGAAACTATGAACCCCTTCTCCAGGAAAAGGAGGAGGAGGAGAAGGAAAAGGAGGAGAAGAGGAGGAGAGGGAGAAGGAGAAGGAGGTCGAGGAGGAGGAGGAAGAGGTGGAGGAGGAGGAGGAAGAGGAGGAGCAGGAGAGGAGGGGAAAGGAGGAGGAGGTGGAGGAGGAGGAAGAGAAGGAGGAGAGGGAGAAAAAGAAGGAGGAGGAGGAGGGAGGATGAGAGGGGTAGGAGGAGAAGTACCTTCATGCATTACCGCCCAGCATAAAGGGAAGTGTTGTAAAATTAATTAGCAAAGTCATTAGCAAAACGATGCAAAATGAACACACATCACACTGAAACTTTCCAAAGACCTTTCTCATATGATTAAAATAATATCTTATCTTTAAAAAAATAGTATGATAATTGTTTTAGCTCTCATGATCATTTTTATAATCATTATGAGAAAAAAGACTTACTTAGGAGCGGAATAAGTTCTATAAAGTGGTGCTTTCTCTTGTTTACTAAAAACCCTTGGCTGGGAATGTGGTTTGGTGTTACTTGCCTGGAATGTGCAAAGTCCTAGGTTTATCCCCAAGACAACAAAAAAAATGCTAATTACCTGATTTGATAGATGCATATTGTATACATGTACCAAATCATTATAGTGCACCCCACAAATTTTGATAAATATTATTTGTTAATAAGAAAATTGAATTACAGTATCTGAAAAGGCCACTGTAGAATTCAGGGCTATATTAAAACTACCCAGGAAGGGTTCACAACAATTCCCACTTTCCGCTCAATACAGAACCACAGGGACCACCCAAGGAACCAGAATCCTTTCCTTTTCAGTGCACACAGCTCAGATGGGAGTCCAATCTATAAATTTATGCAGCTCTCCACTATGGTCAAAAAAGCTTCTTTTTACAGTGGGTGGCAGTTAATACAGGCTCCTAACTAGTGGTCACCCCTAAACAGAGCATCGATTTCACTCCTCTCGTCTAAGGCTTAGGGAACATTTTGAAAGAAGGCATGGGAAGACAAAGGATGGGAGGAGTGCTGTCTGGGTATGATATGGCCTTCGCAATGGTCTCATTCAAGATAGAACTAATCAAAATGTTAGCATGGTTAGAGGAGGACCATGGGGTCTTTGCCCACTCTTGAGCCTCCGTTGTTATTTGATGGCTACTACAGGAAAGAGAGTCATTTCTCTTTGGGCTCCTGGCCACACATGGGTGTGGCTCCACACCCATGAATATTCAAGTCACACTCACTGGACTTAAGAGCAGAGAGAGAGAGAGAGAGGGAGAGAGAAAGAGAGAGAGAGAGAGAGAGAACATGTAATTTGGAGGGTAATAAACTGAAGGGAGAGCCAAATAGAGTTGGGGAACAAGGGAGTATAGGTGTGAAAATCAATTGTTTACATATATGAATTTCTCAAAGAATAAAAAACTTAAATAAAAATCAATTAAAAACTTAAATACAAAATTAAATGACACAATAATACTTTTGCAATACCATTTGTTACCAAAGAGTTATATGCTTTTATGACTAATAGATGGTCCAAAATGAATGATTCCAGAGATGTTAGGGCTATATATCTGGGTCAGAGCTAGATTACAGTCATGTTCATTGTTTGTCCTGCTCATAATACTTGTACAAAGATTTTAAAATGAGGAAACGCCTGATACCTGACCTCTCGAGTTTTTTTTCTAAACTAGAAGAGAATGTCTAAGGTTTAACGCCCTATACTGAAGAGGCGGTTCATTGGTTTATCCCAAGGAGCCACATTTCCAGGGACAGGGACAGTTCCTACTTGTCTTTTCAGAGCTGACACTAAAATCCCACAAGCAAACTCATTTCTCCCATGACTCACTGGAAATTAATAATAGCTTACTAAACATAAAATCCATTTCCTTCGTGCTCTAGAAGGATGAGCTAGTATTTATAGCAGTATATGTGCATGCCATTTCCAATGTAATTCATACACCCATTCATTTGCTCAGCACATTTACTGACCTCTCACAAGCTTGAATTTGTACAAATTGTCCTTGAGTGAAATTATATGTCTTAAGATCAAGTTAACTGAAGTTGGACTGATTTCTATAGAAACATTTAGCTAATCAGTAGCATAAGAGATACTTTTTGCAAGTGTTTGCAGAAATCAGCAGAAGAGGGACATGAGCATTCTTTAGTAGCATGAACATTTTTTTGCCACTTGTTCTTTTTCCACAAATCCCCTAGTCCCATTGAGTTCACTTGTAAGAGACTGTCACAGCCTCCCTGACATTGTCTTAGCCACACATCTTTCTTTGGTGCAGCTGAGAAACTTCTTCTCTACACTCCTTCCCCGCCAAAATTTCCCTTAACTGTAACCACTGTTGCTAATGCCTATAGTGACACTTTAGTCTAGCAAACTGAGTGCCATGTGCCTATGAGATGAATTTATTGTAGAAAGTTTGGTGGAACGACATAACTCCTAAAAGTCCCCTCATAATATTTTCTTTTTACTTTATATTTATGCCCATATTTCAAAATTCATTATAAAAATTGCACCACAAAGTATGTAAGATTACCTAAGGGCCCAAACGCAGTCATTATATAATAGGTACTAGTATTAAATGTCATCTGTAACCTGATCCTATCACCTATCACATACAGCTAACTCAGCATCTTCCGATCAATGCCTCACACTTCACAATTCACTCAAAACAACATCGTGGCACCTCTGAAAAATCAGCACCAGTTCTGTAATATCTCCAGTTGTCCCCAAACCTCTACTTTATGATTGGCAAATCATGTCTATCCACACTATGTGTATGCCCAAATCACTACTTAAATGGAAGCTGTTTCTGACTAAGTAGAAGTGTGGTTCCACACCATAGGATGCAGTTGTTCGATGCTGAAGTCCACTGTCCCAGCTCTTCAGGAAGACTGGGCTCAGACTCACATGCTGGATGATAGTGAGAAAACTTATCAGTCTCTCTGTAATTCCTTCTCCATCAGTAAAAGGTAAGTTGTTTTGATTGTTTAGTGACTACACAGCTTATTTGGTTTTGGAGAGAATAATAAGTACATTTACTGTATTTCTTTTCATTCTTTTCAGTGTGCATGCATGCATGCTTGTGTGTGTGTGTGTGTGTGTGTGTGTGTGTGTATGTGTGTGTGTGTGCTGTCTGAGGGTATAAAATCTTGACTTAAATGTACAGTCAAATTAAAAGTGATATATGGCAGTCTTTCAACATGAAAGGAAAGGAGATTTTATTGGTAAATTTGAGACTAATGTCTTGAGTAGTTGACATGGACATTCCACCTCTGAGTTTGTTCTATCATGGAAACTCAAAGAGATTTTTTGTTATTCCTATGACGCCTAGCTGCACAATTCACCATAAACTGCTTGAAATAAAGGAGAATTACATTCTATTCATGGAAGTGTGCAAGTGTGCTTGTGTGTGTGTGTGTGTGTGTGTGTGTGTGTAGTCCAGTGAGAGATGAATGGAGCAACAGGGCACAGTGATAATAGTACACAGAATGCCAGGAGTTGTAGCAGGTTTCACATTTTATGTTAATCATACACTGATAAAGGTTCACACTAATAAAAGTGTCACCATTGTCTAATTTTGCATGGATTTCTAGAAGAATATACCCTGAGGTTTATCTGTGAAACATAACTCGTGTTCTTTTATTTCAGATACATTATCCCTTCCTGGTGTTTCTATAGGTTTTTTTTCTGATACTTTTATTCCACATCACAATAAAACACTACCAATACCAGTTTTCTTTTCTCATTGCAGTGATATGATGCTTGGCATAAACAACTGTAGGGGAATATATTTATTTTGGCTCAGAATTTTAGAGGGTTAATTTAATGCTTTTCTGGCCCTTTATGTTTGAAAAAAGAAACCCACCATGTCATTGGAACCATGAAGAATATGAAAGCTGTCCAGTTTGTGACAGAGAGGAAGGAGTGTACAGGGGAGGGAAAGGCCTTCTGCGGACTGAACCAGAAAACTACTACCTCAAGGCAGGCCCCCCTCTGAAAGTCTCTAGAATATTCCCAAATAGCATCACAATTTTGGGACCAAGGCCGCAGTAGTCACATCCAAGTAACTTTAATCTCATTATTCAGAGAATTACATGAAAACTGTGATCTCTATTTACATATGTAATTTAAACTTAAAGAAATGATGTTTGTAACTTTACTGGTAGATCAGGAAGGTGTTATGGTAAACAAGAGAAGGTACATTACATATGACCCAGTTTTATCTTACATCATTAATGTCAAAAGTCAACCGTATAATGTCCATCAGTGAGAGGTAATAAATGTCATGTATCTGCCAGTGGCCTTGCAATGGAGACTTCAAGCAGAAGTTTTCAAGACTTGTGATTAAACATATAATTGAAATTTCCTCAAATACAGCCTTACCATTATTTAGAAATACGTTGTGCTTATGAGAAGCATTTTATTTTTTGAAATACTCTATCTAGCAATTAAAGCGGAATTGCTCTCTCTTATGTTCACTACTTGAGTTTCTCCACTTGGGACTCAAACAATTCTCTTTATGGGAAGCTTTACTTACAAAGATAACACATCCTAGGATCAGAGAGAGAATAGCGGGATAAGTGTTGTGGTCCTTACAAATACCTCTGTCAGTGGTACTCACATTTTTTTTTTATTTTTTACAAACTCAACACAAACATAAACTGTTGAAAATATTAGGACCGAGAATTCATAAATAAAACTAAATCCTTATGTTCTTGTCTGTGATTCTATTTGGAGTGGAATGCAACTTTCAGTTTGAAAATTACTTCATGAGAAAAACCAGTTTCAAGGTTCTATCATTTATGCTTAAAGAACCTTTCCTGTGAGACACTTCTCTCTGTGGTAGTGGAATTTAGATGTCCTGTGGTTCTATTTTAACTTACATTGCTGTTAGAGGAAAGAACTACTGAGCTAACAAGAAAAGTCAAGCCCTTATATCATCAATACAAATCTCATTCCTCCATCTTTCCCTCCTTTCCTTCCTGACATGGGCTAGAGAGAGTATACAGATATAACAAACACTTGAAAATTGATAAGTGAGGAAAGAAATTAAATGGAAAGAGGAGCAATAGCAGCATAGTGACTACTAATTGAAACTTTAAAGACTCTTGCAGTACAGATGTTACCTGGCTATGTTAATGTGGGAATATTTTTAAACTTGAAAGCATTCTACTCAGCTGCATTTCTTCTTCCAACAGAAATAGAAGGATTGCTTATATATACTCTTTTTACCATTCAAAAAATTCAATAAAGTAAATGTGATGATAAGCTTCAAGTTTGCTTATTTGTTAATGTTGAAAATGTCTATTATATAAGTCTTCTCAACCTCTCAAAATGCAAATAATTTTAAAAAGGAAATAACTGCAAATATCATTATAATACTTCAAATAATAGTCTGAGTAAAATTTATAATAGGGTTATAGTTTCATGCTTTTATCTTACCAGACCTTTCTAAACACAATATTGATTTTCTATCACTAGATTTCTTTATCAACATGCTTTTGTTTGCCCTCGGTTTGAACCTGCTTTGATGTAAACAACAGTATGCAAGAACAACTTCTGCAGTCTAGAGATGATTCCCATTTGACTTTCTCACAAATTATAAAGTAACTCACAGTTCTATATTTATTAATAGCTGTGTTTTTTCTTCATCTTTGGGGGAAAATACAAGTCCATACAACGGAAAGGCAAAGCATTTGCTAATGGAATTCATCTGGCAGCTATAAGCACTTATTCAGGGTCAAATCATTGGGCGAATATTCTATAATGTGACATGCTATATGGTCATGGAAAGCTGTGATGAGTTCAAATCCATTAACTTAACATAATCTCCTCAAGGAGAACAAACATCCCTCATGATGAAGCAACCACAGTGATGAGAAGGCTTGTCTGTCATGTTGACTTGACAGGAGTCTTATGATCTCATTCTGGTAGCAAGTATGATCTTTGTTCTTAGTGGATTTTTAGATGAAAAACTAGAGCTAAATATATACAAAAATGTCATCTCAATGTAAATGCTAAATGCTAAAATAATGCTACAGGCATGGAAAGATTCTTACAAAAAACAAAACCTAAACTGCTCAAGATGGAATCTACAGGAGTTACTCAGTCTCCTTTTAGAAACTGAAGTTTCTTAGGTCCAGCAAAAACTGCCCTTGCTTTAACTGTTTGTGTGTTCATGTTATGGTGTGCTGGGTTTTATTCAGGAGAAGTAAGAATTCACTTTGTAGTGTAGAAAGCGTTAGCATTTACAAGCTCAGTGCTGCCTTGTCTCATGAAACATGTTATTAACTACTAATTCGTGCAACACCCCTTGTTAAATGGGTCATTATTATTATCTTCTCTTTCCAGCTGAGGAAACACACCAAGAGAGGTCACAGAGTGAGTCAGGGCCAGGATTAGCAATGAAAAGCACCCAGTTGTCCATGCTTTCCTTGGTCCACGCGGCCACGTTAAATAGGTGAGATGGCCTGCCTCGATACCCACAAAGAGTGGGAGCCAGCCCAGAGCTTGTATAACTGAAGTTCTCATAAAGGCAGCCTGTGTAGTCCTGGCCCTGCGCTGCACACAAGTTACCCTAAATTTGAATTGGTGGAGCCCTCACTAATATTCTTGACTGTGATCCTAGACTTGCCCTTACTGCTCCTCACCTCAGGTCACCATCACTAAAGAAACCCTGACAGTTTGCCTGTGGTTTGGTCTACTCTGAACCCATTTCTGAGGAAAGAAAGGTAAATAACACAGAGGGGACTTTACAACCGGGGGTTATATTTCTGGAGAGGCTGAAATCTGTGTTCATTCTCTTGAAAAAACTAGAGGCAATTCATAATCTTTGGGTTTTTCTTGTCTAAATGTTTGAGTAAAAGTGAATGTATGTGTAGCAAACCTGTGCTGAAATTCCAGGTGGCAACTAAGTGACGGATAACAGATTTCTTATAATGGGTTTAGTGCTACACCAATAGACGGTGGCATCATGGGGTTTACGAACTATTTGCATCTGAAAGGATTTCACTGTAGAAAGCATTTAAATCTTAAAGTGAAGTGAGATGAAGAGGAAGAAAATAGTACAGGGAGTGATGAAAAGAATGTTTATGAGCATATGATGGCAAATGATAAAGCTGGGCTTGACTCAGGCTATGTAGCTTTCACTGTTTCTTGAATGCTGAAGACATGAGCTAGCAGCAATAGTTATTAGAATCTGGTTTTACTTGAGTGAACCTAGTATCACTCTGAGAAACAAAGACTCTCAATTAAAGTAGCAAAAGAATTCTGACTTATTTCTGAAATAACCTATCAATATTATATATTATATAATGAACTTATGGGAGTTGATAAAAGTTATAAAATGTATTTGCTTCATATAGTCAAATTTAGTTCAAGTCAGATTTTCTTTAATTTAGATGAAATGAAAAAGCATTCCCTAAGGTAAAGAATAATAATAAAATATACCAAAGTTGGCAGAAAAATAAATATAAATTCAGATTAACTTGATGTCTACAAAGCAATTGAATATATATTTAAGCATAAATAAATAAAAGCCTCACAATAAAAATCTTTGTTCTTTTTTGACTTCATTGTTTAACTTGCACAAGCATTGAGGAAGAAATATGATTCCACAAAGCTACTTCTAGCAAACAGGAAAAGACATAATCCCCATGTTCTTCATGGATCCAGTGCATTTCTCATTCTGAAATTTTAAAACAAGATAAAGAAAAATGAAAATTATGTTTTCCCCAGAAACATCCTTGAAAATCATTTTTATTTTTACTATCACTTATGTGTTTTATTTATTTTTGTCTTCCTTGATACTTAATGCCCAGAGTATTGAATGTACCTGTCCACAATGTAAAAAGAAAAGTGATGATGGAGTTGAAACTAGAAGTAAAAATGAGTTTGCATCATCTTTTATGACTCAATGTGTTATTTGGCCATAATTCCATACTTCCCAATCACAAAAAAGGTAACCTCTTTTGGCCTACTTTGGAAATTTATTATTTACCCCTTACACATATGTATGCATTATAGGCTAAGATCAGCATATGAGGTAGAATGTGATGCCTGTGTTCTGAATTAGGATCACTCATATAATGTACATACTAAGTCTGGTAGTTTTCCTACAAGTTTTATTTTTAACAAAAGAACAATATTCCATTTTTTGTATGCACAATGTTTTCATTATCCATTCATTTACTGATGGATTAAAACCTCCTCAGCAGCTTTTTCCTGCGTAACCCACGCCAGTTTGCCCCCGGGCACCCCTTTCCATCTATGGGGTCCTAGCTTTCCCAAACTCAGCCTGCTTCCAGGTTGAGGATTTGGGGGAAGGTGAGCACAGGGCTACAGGGGTCCCCTTGTTCCACGGAGCAGAGCAGAGCGGGCTCCTTTTACTAAGCCCGTCCTTTTGACTGTGAGGTCCTGGGCCAGCAAGGGGCCCTGATCCAGTGCCAGTGGATTCATCCTGACCGCAAGTGGCCCTGATCCAGTGCCGGCAGATACATCCAGACCAAGGGACCAAGCCACCGAGACTCTCCTCTCCACATTCGAAGGAAGAGATGGGGAGGCACCAGTCCAAGAATTCTTCCAACAACCTGAAAAACAACATGATAACACCAGAGTCCAGCGAGTATGCAACAGGAAAACCTGAGCGATCTAATTCAGAAGAAGTAGAAGAGATAGACTTTAAACGTAACATTATGAAAGTGATAGAGACCATTAAAGAAGAGGTGAAAAACTTTAAAGAAAGAGATGAGAAAACTAACAAAAAGTTAGAAGAAATGAATGACTTCCTCAAAGATATCCTAGAAAACCAAGAGAAAGCAATCAAACAAGTAATGGAAACAGTTCAAAACTTGAAAACTGAAATGGAGGCAATGAAGAAAATAAAAACCGAGAGATGGCGGGATATGGAAAATCTGGATAAACGAACAGGAACCACAGAGACAAGTATAATAAACAGAATACAAGAGATAGAAGAAAGAATCTCAGACACTGAAGACACAATAGAGAAAATAAACTCAGTGATCAAAGAAAACAACAAATCCAACAAATTCGTAACATAAAACATTCAGGAAATCTGGGACACCATGAAAAGACCAAACCTAAGAATAATAGGGGTAGAAGAAGGAGAAGTACGGCTCAAAGGCCCAGAAAATATATTCAACAAAATTATAGAAGAAAACTTTCCCAATCTAAAGAAGGATATTCCTATGAACGTTCAAGGAGCATGCAGAACACCAAATAGGCTGGATCAAAAAAAAGAATCACTCACCATATAATAATCAAAACACAAAGCATACAGAATTAAGAAACAATATTAAGAGCTGCAAAAGAAAAAGGTCAAGTAACATATAAGGGTAAACCTATCAGAATTATACCTGACTTCTCTATGGAAACCATGAAAGCCAAAAGGTCTTGGATTTATATGCTGCAGAAACTAAGAGACCATGGATGCAAGCCCAGACTACTATACCAAGCAAAGCTTTCTTTCACCATTGATGGAGAAAACAAGATATTGCAGGATAAAAACAAATTTACGCAATATGTAGCCACAAACCCAGCATTACAAAAAGTACTAGAAAATGAACCACAACTAAAGGAAGCAAACAACACCCATAATAACACAGACATCTAACAACCCTCCACCAGCACAACTCAAAGAAGGGAGACACACAAACCCTGACACCAAACAAAAATAACTGGAGTTAACAACCACTGGTCATTAATATTGCTTAATATCAATGGAATCAACTCACCTATAAAAAGGCACACATAAAGAGAATGGATACAAAAACAGGATCCAACATTCTGCTATTTACAAGAAATACACCTCAACCACAATGACAGACATTATCTCAGAGTAAAGGGTTGGGAAAAGGTTTTCCAATCAAATGGCCCTAAGAAACAAGCAGGTGTGGCTATACTAATATTTAACAAAATCAACTTCAAACTAAAATCAATCAGAAGAGATGGAGATGGACACTTCATACTCATAACAGGGAAAATTCATCAAGATGAAGTCTCAACCCTGAATACCTATGCCCCTAATATAAAGGCACCCACATATGTAAAAGAAACATTACTAAAACTCAAAGCACACATCAAACCCCACACACTAATAGGAGAATTCAACACTCCTCTCTCACCAATGGACAGGTCAACCAGACAGAAACTTAACAAAGAAATACAAGAACTAACAGATGTAATGAATCAAATGGACTTAATAGATATCTATAGAACACTCCACCCAAACTGGAAAGAATATTCCTTCTTCTCAGCATCTCACGGAACCTTCTCTAAAACTGATCACATACTCGGTAACAAAGGAAACACCCACAGACACAAAAAAAGTTGAAGTAACCACCTGTGTCTAATCGAATCACCATGGAGTAAAGTTAGAATGTAACAACAATTCCACCCCCCAAAAGCCTACAAACTCATGGAAACTGAACAGTCAACTACTGAACACCCCACCCCGGGTCAAGGAAGAAATAAAGAAAGAATAAAGACACAACATACCCAAACCTATGGGACACTATGAAATCAGTGGAAAAGTTCGTAAGAGGAAAGTATATAGCACTAAGTGAATGGAGAAAGCTCACATGAGAGACTTAACAGCACACCTGAAAGCTCTAGAAAAAAAAGAAGTAGACTCACCTAGGAGGAGTAGAAGACTGGAAATAATTAAACTGAGGGCTGAAATCAACAAAATAGAAATAAAGAAAACAATACAAAGAAACAATGAAACAAAGAGCTGGTTCTTAGAGAAAATAAACAGGATTGAAAAACCCCTATCCAAATTAATCAAGAGGCAGAGAGAGAATACTCAAATTAACAAGATCAGAAATGAAAAGGGGGACACAACAACAGACACTAAGGAAATTAAGAGAATCATTAGGTCTTACTACAAAAGCCTGTATGCCACAAAATTGGAAAATGTACAAGAAATGGACAGTTTTTTAGATAAATACCATATACCGAAATTAAAGCAAGACCAGGTGAACAATTTAAATAGATCTATTAAGTCGTGAGGAAATAGAATCTCTTCAAAAACCTCCCAAACAAACAAAAAGCCCAGGACCAGATGGTTTTAATGCAGAATTCTACCAGAACTTTCAAGAAGAGCTAATACCTATACTCCTTAATGTGTTTCACATAAGAGAAACAGAAGGGTCATTGCCAAACTCTTTTTATGAAGCTACAAATACTCTGATACCAAAACCACACAAAGACAGAACCAAGAAAGAGAATTACAGACCAATCTCACTTATGAACATCGATGCAAAAATTCTCAATAAAATACTGGCAAACCAAATCCAAGAACACATCAAAAAAATCATCCATTATGATTAAGTAGGCTTCATCCCAGAGATGCAGGGCTGGTTTAACATATGAAATCTATCAATGTAATCTGTCATATAAATAAACTGAAAGAAGAAAACATACGATAATTTCATTAGATGCTGAAAAAGCATTTGACAAAATTCAACACCCCTTTATGATAAAGGTCTTGGAGAGATTAGGGATACCAGGCTCATATCTAAATATAATAAAAGCAACATATAGCAAGGCAACAGCTAACATCAAATTAAATGGAGAGAAACTCAAAGCGATTCCACTAGAATAAGGAACAATACAAGGCTGTCCACTCTCTCCATATCTCTTTAATATAGTGCTTGAAGTCCTAGCAATAGCTATAAGACAAAATAAGGAGATCATGGGGATTCAAATTGGAAAAGAAAAAGTCAAACTTTCATTATTTGCAGATGATATGATAGTGAACATAAGTGACCCCAAAAACGCCACCAAAGAACTTCTACAGCTGATAAATACCTTCAGTGAAGTGGCAGGATACAAGATCAACTCAAAAAAAATCAGTAGCCCTCCTAAACACAAGGATAAAGAAACAGAGAGGGAAATCAGAGAAACATCATCTTTCACAATAGCCACAAGCAGCATAAAGTATCTTGGGGTAACACTAACCAAGGAAGTGAAAGATCTATTTGACAAGAACTTTAAGATCTTGAAGAAAGAAATTGAAGAGGATACCAGAAAATGGAAGGATCTCCCATGCTCCTGGACTGGTAGGATCAATGTAGTAAAAATGGCAATTCTACCAAAGGCAATCTATAGCTTCAATGCAATCCCCATCAAAATCCCAACAAAATTCTTCATAGACCTTGAGAGAACAATAACTAACTGTATATGGAAACATAAAAAGCCCAGGATAGCCAAAACAATCCTATACAATAAAGGAACTTCCGGAGGCATTACCACCCCTGACTTCAAACTCTATTACAGAGCTACAGCAATGAAAACAGCTTGGTATTGGCATAAAAACAGAGACATTGACCAATGGAATCGAATCGAAGACCCAGATATTAATCCACAAACCTATGAACACCTCATATTTGACAAAGAGGCTAAAATTATACACTGGAAGAATGAAAGCATTTTTAACAAATGGTGCTGGCATAACTGGATGTCAACCTGTAGGAGAATAAAATTAGACCCTTATCTGTCACCATGCACAAAACTCAAGTCCAAATGGATTAAAGACTTCAATATAAATCCCACCACACTGAACCTGATAGAAGAGAAAGTGGGAAGTAGCCTGCAATACATGGGCACAGGATACCACTTCCCATGTAAAACACCAGTGGTACAGACAATAAGAGCAACAATGAACAAATGGGACCTCCTGAAACTGAGAAGCTTCTGTAAAGCAAAAGACACAGTCATTAATACAAACAGGCATCCTACTGAATGGAAGAAGTTCTTCACTAACCCCACATCAGACAAAGGTCTGATCTCCAAAATATACAAAGAACTCAAGAAACTAGACATTAAAATTCTAAATTACCCAATTAAAAAATGGGGTAATGATCTGAATAGAGAATTCTCAACAGAAGAAGTTCAAATGGCCAAAAGATACTTAAGATCATGTTCAACTTCCTTAGCCATCAGGGAAATGCAAATCAAAACAACTTTGAGATACCATCTTATACCTGTTAGAATGGCTAAAATCAAAAACACCAGTAATGCCTATGCTTGAGAGGATGTGGAGTAAGGGGAACTCTCATCCATTGCTGGTGATAATGCAAATTTGTGTAACCTCTTTGGAAATCAGTGTGGCGGTTTCTCAAGAAATTGGAAATCAACCTACCTGAGGATCCAGCAATACCACTCTTGGGAATATACCCAAGAGAACCCCAATCATACTACAAAACATTTGTGCAACTATGTTCATAGCAGCATTATTTGTAATAGCCAGAACATGGAAACAACCTAGGTGCCTCTCAATGGAAGAATGGATCAAGAAAGTGTGGAATATATACACATTAGAATACTACTCAGTGGTAAAAAACAATGACATCTTGAATTTTGCATGCAAATGGATGGAAATAGAAAACACTATCCTGAGTGAGGTAACCCAAAAAGATGATTATTGTATGTACTCACTTATTAGTGGACTATAGCCTTAAACAAAGGACACTAAGCTTATAGCTCACAAGCCTAGAGAAGCCAAATAGGAAGGTGAAACCAAAGAAAAATTTATATAGATCCACCTGGAAATTGGAAGCAAACAAGATAGCCAGGCAAAAGTTGGAAGCACAGGGCTGGCGATAGGGGTTGAGGTAGGGAGTGGGGGAAGGGGAGAGGGGGAAGGAGAAGGGAGAAGGGAAGGACGGGGAGAGCTTAGGGGAGTGGGAGGGTGGAGATGGAGGAAAGGTGGATATTGGAGAAGGGAATAAGATATCTACATTAAGGGAGTCATTTTAGGACTGGCAAGATACTTGGCTCTAGAGGAGATCCCAGGTGTCCATGGGGATGTTCCCAGCTAGGTACTTGGTTAGCAGAAGAGAGGGTGCCTGAACTAGCCTTGTCCCATAGTCACATTGATGAATATCTTGATCATCACCATAGAAATTTCGTCCGATGGGTGGAGATAGAGACAGAGAACCATAGCCAAATCAGAGCAATGGACTGAGCTCCCAAGGTCCTGTTGAAGAGCAGAAGGTTGGAGAAGATGAGCAACGAAGTTAGGATTGTGAGGGGCTGGTCCACCCACTGAGACAGTGTGCCTGATCTAATGGGAGCTCACCAAATCCAGCTGGACTGCGACTGAAGGAGCATATGATCAAACCGGACTCTCTGAATGTGGCTGCCAATGGGGGCAGACTGAGAAGCCATCAACAATGACACTAGGACCTATATCTTCTGCATGTATTATCTTTTTGGGAACCTATTCTATTTGTATTCACAACTTCCTAGGCCAGAATGGAGGGGGGAGGGCCTTGGACTTCCCACAGGGAAGGGTACCATGTCCTCTTTTAAGGAAGCAGGGGGAGGGACGATGGGGGGCTAGTGGGAGGGGACTGGGTGAAGGGGAAAAAATGTAAATTTTTTGAATGAAAAAAATAAAAGAATATGAAAAAACTCAGCAACTATTAACAAATAAAATTGTAAGATATATAATAAATTGCACCAGACCATGTTTATTTTAGATTGTTAGCCAGAGCGTACCATTCAAAAGTAATCCTTGTAAATGACAAGACAAAATAAGACGAAAAGGCAGTCTCATGCCCATACATGTCAGAAGTACATTTGTTAAAAATTATCATGACAGCACTCAGCAGATTAGGAACACAAGCGGATGGTCTCAATCTAATAAAATACATCTACAAAAAGTGTATATCAGTTATCTTATTTAAAAATATCAGAAACATCCCACCAAGTTTGGAAATAAGTACAGCATGTCCCATATTACTGTTTCTATCCTGCTGTCTTCTGTATGCCCTGGCTGATGAATTGTCTTTCAAAAAGTAGCCAAAATGATAGGATTTGGAAAGAGGTAAGTGTTATACATTGATTGTACAGTATATGACTGAGAAAACAAAACACCAAAACTTCTTCTCTAGATGAAACTTTAGAATGTATAAATAAATTGAATGTGGGTGTTAGATAAAGTGTTTAGAAATTTTTTTAAAGAAAACATGAAATTTAGCATCAAAAATCTCAAATTCCTAGATTTAAATACAGTAAAATTGTACACGTAAAACTTAAAAAAATAATACTAAGAGATGATTCAAATAATAGCAGAACTGACCAATATCATAAATTTGCCGATTATTATCAAAATCATAAATTCAATATAATCCCAATTAAAGTCATTACAATATTTATATAGAAATTAGTAAGTTCACTTAAAAATTCATATAGAAATTCAAGGAACCAACATGAACCAGGCAAAGGAAGAATACATAAATTGTCAGGAAGTGAAGTTTACTTTTTTAAAGCAACAATAAAGACTTTGTGTTATAGGCATGCACCAAAATGTCTAGCTCTGTGAAGACGGTTTAAAAGTAGTTTAAAAACTATAGTGAAGTAAACATTGGCTGGGAGCTTAAAATGTAGGAAAGAAGCAAAATATACAAACGATAGAAAGAAAGAAAAATAGTGAGATGGGCAGGAAGAGTGAAAGGGAAGAGTGAGAGCCAGGGGGCACATTTAAACAGGTAACAATTTTAATTAAAAATTCTTAACATTATTGCTCATTAAGCTAAAACTGACAATATATCACCATTATATATGCTCCAGAAAAGCTGAGAGCAAGAGCTACCTGTCAAAATGCTTATCAACTAGACAGCCAAGGGACAAAATAAACTAATACCACAACACAGTAATCAGACAGGATATTGAAAGACTTTGCATAAAAACACTGAAAAAATCCACAAAACAGTTGACAACATCAGTATTTGAAGTTATGGACATTGGGAAAACTCCTATTTTCCTTTATAATATTAGTATGATATGCTATTTCTTAGTGATGATAATAAACAATGTGTTTATAAAAGAAACAACACATAAATGTCACAGACACAGAATTGAAGGAAAGAAACTATACTAAAGCGAAGACTGTGACTACACTTGGACAGGTATCTAAGATAGGCAAGCATGTATTTATAGATGTATTCCACCAGGATTCAGTGATAAAAGCCAAATTAATAGAAGGAAGAAGAGAATCATAATGAGTAGAACACAGGAAACTCGTAGTAATACTCCCCATCTTCACCAGATGGTATCTATAAAAGCTTAATATGTAAAAATAATATGGATACTTAGAATTTTACATCTGTGTTGATTTATTACATATTATACATCACTAGAAAATTAAAGGTGGGGTCAACTTCAGATAAAGGATATCTAGCATTTCTCTTCTTTGTGATTGCATGGTAAGGACTTTAAGTTTAATAACTGTCTAATAAGATCAAAATAAAACTTGGAGGAAAAACATTGCTTAATGATTCTATCAAAATCCAGTGACAGATCTTCAATTTATATTACACGAAAATGAGTATTTTCATCTGGGACATTATTTAGTAATTCTAGTGATTTTAGTCAAGAGGAAGAATCTTATTCTGTAGAGACCTAGGCAGTCATTTCAGAAACAGATTCCCAAGTCATTGAGGAGATGAATTCAGCCAACAAATCACCGCTCTTACAAAAAGAAACCCAAAGCACACGTTTCTCTTGCCATGACCCGAGTTCAAAATGTCCCTCGTCTCTGTCATAAAGCTCCAGGGAGTTTTATTCCCCTCTTGGTACAGTACATCAGTCAGACCCCTTCATGCCAGCTGGTTACTGTAAAAGCCAAGTGCAAAAGGGAAACAGCAAATTATAAAGCCACCAATGTTGCCTTCTCCTTAAACACCCTGCCCTGTTATCAAATATCCTGCCACTCCTCTGTCCAGAACCCTCACCTTGGATTGGTGACCTAGCATTTCACTCTCCAACACTGTCTCCTATGATAATAAAATAAACCATGTTTTTAAATCTACCCCTAAATCAAGCACAGATACTCTGTAGCTTTGCATACTGTTAGCCATGTCCTGAGCTAACTCCATCATGGTCATCGCTTATTAATATCTTCCCACCTAATCACTGTCTCTGAGGTCACTCGTCAGACAATTCGACACCTCAGCACATCAAGTCACTCTATTTTAATCTTTGGCCCATCTGACTCTTTTACCAATGTTAGCATGAAAGACAAGCAATTCTTTTACCAATGTTAGCATGAAAGACAAGTGTTTTTTGTTAGAGCAGCATCATAGCCTGTCCTGCTTTGAAAAACACAGGATACAGAACATACATTTATTCTTTTATCTCAAAAGCTGGGATTAGGGCATAAAACTTTTCATTCAGTTAAACAATTTGTTCTATAAAAGCAAGATGTAAAGCTGGATTCTCTGTATTTATACTTCAGGTGAGTATATAAAACCCAATAGATATTATCCCATATTTTAGCAACAATGAAATGATGTATAAAAAGAACTGAACAGGAAATAAATTACACTCTTCAAGATTTACACAAATAAGGACATGAAGATAAGAGCATTTATGATGTATTTGAACCTAAACAAGCATGAAGTACTGATAAACAGAAAAACTTCTTTTCTCATACTTTTATGTGTCATCTTACATTTCATGTGTACTTTGTAAATTTCACATTAATACATTAGTAAAGCTTATATTGATGTACCTTTTAAGTATATGAACATATAATTTATATATCTTAGTGGATTAAAATATAGCATATTATGATCAATGATTTATTGATAGGATACATAAATTTTTTGTGATTAGTAACTTAGACTACTACAATACTATAGCACAATACTCAGTAGGATACATACTACTGCACATGTATACACATGTATACATGCATACTTAAATGTACATCCAATTTTATTTTTTGTTAACTGCAAAACTGAAATAACCTCCTAAAGTTACCCCTCAAATAAAGAAAGGTAAGGACTTTAGGAGAGCTCAGGTGTTTAAATAGTCTATGAGGCTGTTGATATTTGTGGAACATTTAATACACACATATCTCTTCACAGCAATTGCATTTATAGAATATGGAAAAATGCAGCTGTTTTGGAGTCTCAAGGGGATCCTTTGTCAAAAAGTTGTAGTACCTTTTCTCTATAATAACTTTTGTATTATATTTTCCTTTATTCCTTGGTCAAGATAAGGACTGTTGGACATAATAATTGACATCACCTAATTCTTTAGCAGTTTTGATATTTTACCATTGGGAATCCATGAGTTAGGTAAAGCGCCAACCAACTTTAACTCCCACAACACAAGTTCTCTGGATTTAGTCAGTTGTGCCAAATCCACTAGACTTATTTAAGATAAGCATCACATGAGTCACCTTGTACTCTGTCTTTCAAGTCCTGGATAGATTCATATATACAGCATTGATCAGAATATTTCAAGTATCATACTAGCCTTATTTCATGAATAACTATAAGGAGTACACGGTTTTGACTACTGTCGAACTAAAATGTTTAAAAATGTGTTCTTACTCTAAGAACAGTAGAGTAAGAAGATGACTATCAACACATTGTCTCCTACATCTATTCATAACTTTACCTTACTTTTGTCTATCACTCAGGTTCCTGGTCTGGCCCAATGCCCCATTTGTAAGCTATAAATATGCTAGACTCCACTGGTCCCTACTGCATCTGTTCCAACATTCTTCTGGGATAACCTTCTATGGAAAAATATCAGAAAGTTGAAAAAATCAAAATAGTTTCCAGACACAATTTATTTCTTGAAAAGTGTATCTGTATCTACAAGAGATTGAGATGTGGTTTACTTGGAAAAGAAGCAATGATTTCATGAAACATTGATCACACTGGTGTATATCTAGAAGACTCAAGGGGGCTTTTCAGCCAGGGACTAACATTTCCTTTCTGATTTGGAAGAATCAAAGTGTTATATAAAATATTTTTTGATTCTGAAAATAGAATAGTTTGTTAAAACTGTTTTTGACAGGTCTAAGGAAACATGAACTATATTTTTAAAGGAAAAATGACAGAGGAAATTCACTTGTTAGGGATGTCACAAAACAAATTGGGGAATAGACTAAAAACTTAGTTTATTGGCAGGTGCTCTTGGAGTCAACATCTGGATTGGATAGTGAAGGAAAATGTACTATGGTATTTGCTGCAAAATAACAAGAGGATATTCTAGAATATTCTAGAGCTGAAATGGGTTTTAGAGTCTGCATAATTAAAGTAAACAGGGTCCTTGCTTTCAGTTATTATCAGTAATAATCTTAGAAAAACTGACATTCCTCTATGACAGTAGTTTTCAACCTGCAAGTTGCAGCCCCTCTGAGAATCAAATAACCATTTCACAGGGGTAGCCTAAGACCCTCTGCATACCAGATATTTACACTATGATTCATAACAGTAGTAAAATTATAGCTATGAAGTAGCAGTAAAAATAATTTTATGTTTGGGGGTCACCATAGCACGAGGAACCATATTGCAGCATTAGGTAGGTTGAGAACCACTGCCCTAGGGGATATAAGCATGGGAATCTTTGGAGGCTGTGGCATTTCTCACAGAGAATTTGCTGACTTAGCTGAGTGCTATCAGCTATCAGTGACAGCAACACCTGGAACCATGGAAAGTGAGTAGTTGAGTTCTTGGATGAAGTTTCAGTGGGTCTAGGTAATCTTGCTGTGGCATCCATCTCAGGATAAAAGCTTGTGTTTGTGAAACATTGCTGCCACTTACCAGTTGTGGGAATCTGAATTTGTTGTTTGATTACACTTTATTCTTCATCTATACACAAGGCAACAGCACTTGGAGCTACAGGTAACAATACATTGCATATATGTAGAAAGTTTTGCTCTCATGTATGGGAAACAACATTTTACTTTTAAAAACATACTATTCAGATTTTGCCTACTGTTATTATTCAGGAAGATTAGCTAAAAATGACATGATCTGTTTTTGAGGCAGTGTTCATTTAAACCACAAATACACATACTTTGTAATGATACAGACAAAATTACACAGAAAGCAAAGAAGAACAACATGAAATTTGGTTAGGCTATATTTTATTCATTAATTCTATCCTCCATTTAGTCACTTACAAGATGCTTGCTATTGTAAACTCACTGGACAGACACTGATGGCCTTAGAACCTGTGTGGCAGGTTGCATTTGAACATGGGTAGATGCTGACTTTGTTTGACCTTAAAGACCTAATCTAAGTCTTATGTCAGGATAACTGTGCAAAGGACCAGCCCAGAAGAACATTTCAAATAAATGTAGGATCTAGGGTTTTCAAACAAGTTCCACAGCTCACTGATACTTCAAATGATATAATATAGATAATTTTCTTCCTTTGTTCGTTCTTTCCTTCCTCTCTTCCTCCTTCCCTCCCCCTTCCTTTCTTTCTTGCTGAGACAGTCTTGCTGAGTAGCTCTAGCTGTCCTGGAACTCACTATGCAGATTATACTAGCAAACTCATAGAGATCCCTTGCCTTTGCTTCCTGACTGCTGGGATAAAAGGTGTATGCCAGCATGCCTGGCTATTTTCTTTAAAAACTGCATTGAACAAAAGCCATGCATACCTGTCTAGTCCTTAACACAAAATCCACCACTGTTTCACAGTTATTTGAATATTCAGTACAATAACCAGATTTCTGTGGTGTGTGTGCCAAAGTAAGTACAACAGGGATGAAGGTGACATGGAGTACATCTAACACAGTCCCTGCCATAGCTCTGGAATTGGTCACATTTTCTTTAATTTCTATTCATAAAAGTAATGGACCAGATACTATGCTAAATCCTTATCTTGTTCGGGCTATCCTTAAAAAAAAGCATTTTCTCCCTCTTCATAAAGTAGAAATAGATATGAAGAAAAGTGTAGTTACTAAAAATGTATGTATGAGGAGCTGGAGATACATGTCTATTAGTAGAGTGCTTTGTTAGCATGCATAGAGCCCCAGGTTTGGTGACATGTGCATACAGACCCAGCACTCTCGGGAAGAAGGTGGGAGAATCAGGAGTCCGAGGTTGTTCTTGGCTACATAGTGAGTGTGTGGCTAGCCTGGGATACTGCAACCATGAAAGAAATAAGAAGGCTAGGATTGAAACTTTGCCCATAGAAAAACTAGTCTGACAGCAGAAATTGGAACATATTCTAAAATTATACAATTGACTCAAATTTAAAAGCTTTGTCATCAGTAGTTGGAGAGATGGCTCAGTCAGCAAAACGTTTATTTTCTAAGTGTCAGGGCCTATGTTCAGATTCCCATAAAAGCCAGTCATTTCAGCATGCACCAGGAATCAGGACTAGGGGTGTACATCCAGGGGTCTCTGGAGTTTGATGATCATCTAGACTAGCTGAAGGGAGGCTCAGTAAGAGACATTACTTCAAAAAATAATGAAGAAAGAAAAAGGGAGAGACAGCCAATGCCAACCTCTTTTCCCATGTGTATGGGCATAAACTATCCAAACAAGTTATGTGCATGTTTATACAGATACTCTTGTGCACATGCATTAAACACACACACACACACACATATATATATGTATTTATAAATATAAATGTGCACACACACACGCACACACACACACACTCACATACATACACATAAGGACCCTATCAGTTATCCATTGCAGTTACATAAAATATTTTTAAAACTTATTGATTTGAAAGAACAATTTTCTCACTTGTTTATGCCCCCAAACCCTTCTATTCCCTGTGACCTCAGAGACACCCTGAAGCACAGGCTGTGACTTCTCAGAGTGGACCAGGAGAGCAGACCAAAAAAATGGGACAAGAAAGATCTCAGTGGTTCCCTGAGACAAAGAAAGCGACAGTACAGAGCAGACCCAGAACAGTTCCCAAAGACACAGAAAGCAACTGCAAGGATTGGATCAAGAGATAAAGACACTGTTGGCACTAATTGGAGGAGGAGACGGGTAGGTGCCAATGCAAGAATTTATTCAACAACCTAAAAAACAACATGGTAACACCAGAACCCAGTGGTCATACAACAGGAAGACTTGATCATCTTAACCCAAAAGAAGCAGAAGAAAATAATTTTGAGTGTAACATTATGAGGCTGATGGAGCCCTTTAAAGAGGAAGTGGAAAATTCCTTTAAAGAAATGGGGTAAAAGACAAACAAAAATTTGGAAGAAATCAATAAATCTCTCAAAGAAGCTTAAGAAAACCAAGAAAAAAAAGCAATCAAACTGGTAAAGCAAAAAGTTCAAAAGTTCAAGACATAAAGACTGAAATAGAGGCAATAACGAAAACACAAACCATAGGAATTCTGGATATAGAAAATCTGGGTAAATGATCAGAAACCACAGAGGCAAACATAACCAACAGAATACAAGAGATGGAAGAGAAAATTTCAGGGGTTGAAGATACTGTGGAGAAAATAGATTCATCGGCCAAAGAAAACATTAAACCCATCAAATTCTTAACACAAAACATCCAGCAAATCTCGTACACCATGAAAAGACCAAACCTAAGAATAATAGGGATAGAAGAAGGAGAAGTTCAGCTCAAAGGCACAGAAAGTATATTCAACAAAATCATAGAAGAAAACTTAACCAACCTAAAGAAGGATATGCCTATGAAGGTACAAGAAGCTGACAGAAAACCAAATACACTGGACCAAGAAAAAAAAGTCCCTTGCCAAATAATAATCAAAACACAAAACATACAGAGAAAAGAAAAAATATTAAGAGCTGTATAGTTAGGCCAGAAAACTACTTTATGAATCTCAAATTCCTCATGTGCAAAGCTGATGCACTAATGAGGATACTCTAAAAGAATAAGAAGCAGATGCGGCGGTTGTTAGAATATGTTTATCAGGTCAATTTTATGCCTCCCTGGTACAATTAAAAGAAGAATTATTAAGTTATTGTTTCATTCTAAGATATATTCATTTTCTAATAATCTTGTACACTTAATAATTATAAAGTGTGGAGTTATTTTCTGTCACCTAAAAATGAGTCAGATTTCTAACCTTTTTAAAAAGTTGTGTGACATGGTATACACTCAACTAAAAAATAACTTTTCTTACACTATTATGAGTTGATCATTACAAATTTGACTCATGTTATAATGAATCTTCTAGAGGCTTTTTTTAGATGTAAAATCTCTTGAAATGTCAAACCATGGTACCATTGCACAAATTCGTCATTGTTCCAGTTTTACCAAATAAAGGCTGTGTATGTTTGAAACCATTTCAATTCCCTTGAACTGTAGCCTATGAGGGAGCAAAGAAAAAGTTATGTATACAAGAAATGTATACAAGTTTGATTTGATTCAAACTACACATGTTAATATCTAAATACTTAAAATTGAGGTTCTTTGTATAGATGCTTTGGTGTATGTAGGCTCTATCTGTTCTTATACTCTCATTGTAAAAAATTAGAAAGCATACAAAGAAAGATTTGACAAGCAAGATTTACTAAAGTGAAGGTAGCTACAGTAACCTAGACACAAGTTGTTGCTCCATCCAATAGCAGGTCTGTCCTGAGAGTGAGGGGTTCTCACCTTTTACCTGTCCAGCCCACTCTTGCCATTACGTCTTAGGTCCACATTAGTGGCTAACACGGTGCTTTCACCTATGCTCTTTGGAAACCAGTTTCACTACTTGTTTGCACTTTGATGTGATTGTTTCCAGTCTTGTAGCTGCTCTTATGACTTCAAATTCCTAAGTCTCTGTGCTTTTTACAAACATATATCTGCATTAATTCTCAAATACCACAAACTCCTAGATTTGCAAGAAACAATGTAGTATATGAATCTGCTTGACATTTTTTCTTCAGTACTTGATTATATAAACGCTGCATGGGTATTTCTTTAGGAAGGAATACCCTTCTCTGTTGTAGCAGGCTGCTTGGTTGTTCCCAGCTGCTCAGCCTTGAAATAACCACACAGAAACTGGATTAATTAAATTACTTCTTGGCCTATTAGTTATAACTTCTTATTGGCGAGCTCTTACATCTTAATTTAACCCATTTCTATTATATATTACCATGAGGCTTGTGGCCTAAGGCAAGGTTTCAGCTGGTGGCTCATGTCTTTTTCCTCTGGTGGCTACATGGTGTCTCCCCAACTCCACCTTCTTTCTCCCAGCATTCAGTTTAGTTTTCTCTACCTACTTCTACTCTACCCTATCACAGGCCAAGGCAGATTCTTTATTCATTAACCAATAAAGCAATACATACAGAAGGACTTCCTACACCATTTCCCCTTTTCTGTTTAAATAAAAAGGAAGATTTTAACTTTAACATAGTACATATAACAAAACATATAACATACATTACATATGTAACATATAAGTTACATATAACCAAACAGGTATCAAGCAAGAATTAGTTACAATATTTATTTATATCTACTTTATCTTTTAGCATAACTAAGGAAAACTATACCTATATATTTTTCAACTCCATCAAAGATTTCAAAAGGATATAACATTAGTTAAGTAAACAGGAAATGCATTGCAAGCAACTTCCAAAACTCTAGATTTGACAGAGATATCTTGCTGCCTGGACAGTCACTTAAAGATTTTTTGTACCATTAGGGCATCCAGTCATCAGCCTACAGGCCCGTAGTATCCGGCAGACTTTTCCATGAAACAAAAAATTTGAAGATTTGTTCTGCCTTGTAATGGCAAAGTCTATCTATCTATCTATCTATCTATCTATCTATCTATCTATCTATCTATCTATCTATCTATCTATCTATCCTGCAGAACATCTGGCAGACTCTTTCATGTAGCAGGAACCCTGCTACATTTAGGCAAGTTTAGCAGTCACTTCTCTGTGGGTCCTGCATGTCCAGATTACATAGCATAGCATCAAGCAGTCCAGGCAAGAACAGTTTCTTGTAGAAGTGGCTAACAAACTCCATGATGAGCCTCTTGGACACCCATCATTCTTTTGAAGTAGATTGGTGTTGTTAGGAACAGATGTGTCTCATGTCATGAAAAGTCCTAAGTTATTAAAAAAAAATTTTAAATGCGATGTTTTATCTTTGAAGGGTCTGAAGAATACTTATTCATCTGAAATATATCTTTGTATATCTAGAAAACCTAACTAACATGACTACAAGCATGAATATTAAATATGACTATTAACCTATATTTTTAATTATATATTACATTTTTAAATGACCTTCACAAACACAATACCTTAATCAAGAGTAAAAATATGCATATAACAAAATTGACCTTAAATTTGTATCTACAAACCAAGATCAATACCAATGCAAAGCTCTATAGTCAATATGTTGTAGGAGGCCGATTGTTTGTTCCTGGCTGCTCAGCCCCAAAGTTGCTCCACAAAAACTGTATTAATTAAATCACTGCTTGAACTATTAGCTCTAACTCGCATTGGCTAACTCTCACATCTTAATTTAACCCACTTCTGTTTTACGACATTTCTGGATCCAAAAGTTCCTCATCTATCCCATGCATAATCACCCGTGACTACCCTACCTCATCCCTCCTCACCGACCCACTCCACCTTACTTCTCAGCATTTTATTCATCTTAGTTCTGTTTATGAAACAACACAAACAGCTCAGTCTTCCATTTTCTTGTGATTGTATGTTTCCCCTTAATCTCTTTGTGTGTGTGTGTGTGTTTTAATTGCTTTATAAATAATACCATTCAAAATTTTCACCCCCTCCCCTCCTTCCATTTCCCTCGCGCTCCTCCACTCACCCTCCACCGTCCCCCTCCAGTCCTAAGAGAGGGCAGGATACCCTGCCCTGGGGGAAGTCCAAGACCCTCCCCCCTCCATCCATGCTTAGGAAGATATGCATCCAAATATATTAGGGTCCCAAAACCCAGTACATACAGTAGAAACAAGTCCCAGTGCCATTATCAATGGCTTCTCAGTCAGCCCCCATTGTCAGCCACAGTCAGAGGGTCAGGTTTGATCACATGCTCGTTCAGTCAAGCTGGCCCTGGTGAACTCCCATTAGATCAGGCACACTGTCTCAGTGGATGGACCAACCCCTTGCGGCCCTGACTTCCTTGCTCATATTCTCCCTCCTTCTGCTCTTCAACTGGACATTGGGAGCTCAGTCCAGTGCTCCGATGTGGGTCTCTCTATCTCCATCCATTGCCGAATGAAAGTTCTATGGTGATATTCAAGATATTCATCAGTGTGGCTATGGGACAAGGCCAGTTTAGGCACCCTCTCCTCTACTGCCCAAGGACCCAGCTGGGAACATCCCCGTGGACATCTGAGAACCCCTCCAGACCCAAGTCTCTTGCCAACCCCAAAATGGCTCCCTTAATTAAGATATCTTCTTCCGTGCTCCCATATCTGCCCTTCCTCCATCTCAACCATCCCACTCCCCCAAGCTCTCTCCAAACCTCCCATTCTTCCTTCTCTCTCTCCCCTTCCCTTCCCCCTCCCCCGGGCTCCCAACTTTTGCCCGGCGATCTTGTCTGCTTCCAATTTCCCGGATGATCTATACATGTTTTTCTTTGGGTTCACCTTATTATTTAGCTTCTCTAGGATCATGAACTATAGGCTCAATGCCTTTGTTTAGGGCTAGAATCCACTAATGAGTGAGTACATACCATATTCATCTTTTTGGGTCTGGGTTATTTCACTGAGGATAGTGTTTTCTATTTCCATCCATTTGCATGCAAAATTCAAGATGCCATTGTTTTTTACTTCTGAGTAGTATTCTAATGTGTATATATTCCACACTTTCTTTAACCATTCTTCCATTGAGGGGCATCTAGTTTGTTTCCAGGTTCTAGGTATTACAAATAGTGCTGCTATGAACATAGTTGAACAAATGCTTTTGTAGTGTGATTGGGCATCTCTTGGGTATATTCCCAAGAGTGGTATTGCCAGAGAATTCTCAACAGAAGAAGTTCAAATGGCCAAAAGATACTTAAGGTCATGTCCCCTTAATCTCTTAATCAGCACAAACATGCTACCAATTATAGGGATTTCTTATGTAAAATTGAACTCTTGAAAGCTTTCTATATTTGGAGTAGCTATGTATTCATTGTGAAAAATATATCAGTAATTGGAAAAATGTGAAGCAGAAATACTTCTCCAATAAATAGTATTCTTTTATTTTCCTTTTTAGACAGGATCTCATGTAGTCTATGCTGGCCTGGAACTGACAGCAATTCCGAGACTCCTACACATACCCTCTGAGTGCTGCTGTATAGGTGTGCACCCCCACACCTGGTTTATATGGTGCTGATCCTGTCAAATTCAAAACAACATGTAGCCAGACAAGCATTCAACAGCTCCACTGCATCCCCATCACCTACATATTTATTTTTAAATGACTGTTTATTTATGGCATTTTTTTGGTAGTTCAACAGAATAATGGTTCATGTCGAGCCCCAGTCCAGCAATGTCAGCAGCACACTGGAAAGTTTTCAATGAGCAGAGTACATTGACTTGTACACAAACCCAGATTTAAGAAATGAGACCCTTGCAGAGTGTTGACTTCGTCTTTATTGTAGCATGATCAAGTTCTGCACAAAAGGAACAATCTGCATGTACTCCTTGCTTTGATGTAGATAGACAAAAAATGTTAAACATCCACTAACAGCACTCTGAAATGTTGAGTGGACAAAACTAGCAATTATTTAGTAGAACAAGCCACAGCTTCTCCTGAAAATAGTTATAAACTTAAGTTTTCTTGCCTTATAGGCAATGATAGCAATAATCAACATGGCCTCAGACTCCAAGCAAAGTACAAAGGTGTCTACGGGATCCAATGATAATTATCCTTGCTTTAATTGTTCCATAAATCCAATGGTCCTAATTAGTAGGCAGAGAAAGGGAAGCTAAGGAGAACTCTGTGCTTGCTTAATTATCTTTCCTGGCTTCCATTTACTTAGCTTCATTTTCCACTCGGAAATGGTGACGTCTTAAGTGTGTTCTGAAAGCCAGGAAAAACGTTTACATGACCCACATAAGTCACAGGTAAATTCCACTATGTGTATGACTGTTGTAACTTCAGACACAGGATTATCTTCTTGGGTTTCTAAATAAGCAAAGCTGTGTGGTGATCACAGTCAAGACAGCAGCAGTGTTTTTACTCAGCTTAGAAACTATTACCAAATTGAAAGAGTCCTACTTTTCATTTTATATATTGATATAATATTGGAATTATAATTTCAATTGAACTGATACATTTCAGTAGCTGAAACCATAACATGTTCTGCTTGTCCTGCATGGGCTATAGATGCATCCAAGCTGAGATATTAAGAGCCTTCTTGAAAGATTTTCTGTGTGTGCACTTCCACAGCAACTGTACATACATCAACAGATAACAAAGGATGTTTCAACCCATGGAAACAAGAATTTGAGCCTAAAAGAGAACTCATGAACAAATATGAATTCATCTGAAAAATACTTGTTTGCACTCATTTTGTATTTCTGATGATTTTATTTTTTTGTATAATTGCTAGGTTAGTGTGAGTCATAGATAAACATTACAGAGACAAGAAAGTCTAAAAGCCATGACTTCCAATGAGCATAGTGGTAATTGCTAAAGAAACCATGTGGTCACCAGAAAAACAGAAGAGAGGAAAGACCAGTGGATATAGCCTAAATCCTGCATTTACTCTAGCCTGAATTGATCCAAAGTCAACCCAAGATACCAGCTTCAGAGTGTTTACATAACTGAACTAGATATAATTCAAAATACAATTTCCAGTTGTTCTCCCTGTGACAAGTTATTTTTTCCCTTTGAATAACATCCTCATTTGTAAAATGGTTATTATAATGCCATCCCTATGGAAGGTTAGTAAAGAGTAAATATGGCAGTCATTACTGAAGAACAGGATGCCTGCCAGAAATCCTTTGCTCCTATGTTTAGTTCTGTTTGGCTGAGAGGTCCTATGAGTTGTGAGTGATCTGTGTCCAAGAGGTATCTGATTAGGAAGATTCTTATTTTATTTATTCTTGTTTTGTAGAAAAGCAAGATTGTTTATTGTAACTACTCACAAAACTGTCTGTCTCTTTCTCTCTCTGCACCATCCCTGCACATGAACACAATGGTAGAATAGTAGATATTGCTTAATATAGAGAAACTGTATTTCCAGCAGTGAAGATGAAAGGCGTCAGGAAGAAATGCTGACAATATATAGATTCCCATCTTACCCTCAAGCTGATCTGAAGGAAGCCAAGAGACCACATTTGCTCCTCTGACAGGGGCATGTTAGGTACTATTTGATAATGAGCTGTACACTTACATCTGGCAAGTCAAGTTTCTAACTTACGAAATCTCAACCTGGCCGGGCAGTGGTGGCCCACGCCTTTAATCCCAGCATTCAGGAGGCAGAGGCAGGTGGATCTCTGTGCATTGGAGGCCGGTATGGTCTACAGAGCTAGTTTCAGGAAAGGTTCCAAAGCTACAGAGGAACCCTGTCTCGATAACAAACAAACAAACAAACAAACAAACAAAAAACCTCAACCTGTCAGAATTCCAGTCACAGTAGAAATACATAATGAAGCATTTGGTCATAATTCATGCTGTTGGCCTCATAGGCCCAGGAATGGTCTGATAGGAGAAAGTAAGATATATTTTATAGAAAAATGTTCACAGTTCAAAATTCTTATTGACTGTGTTTTTTTCTGTGATAAGGACACTAACACAAATCTCTAGTTTATCTTTAAAATGTTCCAAAACCTAGGCAGACAAGGAAAGTGTTTGGAAGGCTCTTGTGAATATGTGCTTCTTTGTGAGAAACTTTCAAAACACCTAGATCTTCCATAGCAAGGAAATGGTACACACCATATCACTGCAGGCAAGTGACTTATCTTCTGTTATCAAATACTTAGTAAAAGCAATAGAGCTTCTTTATAATATCACAGAAGAGTTCTTGTTTTTAGGTATTGTGTTCTTCTAAAGTTGCCTTGCATCAGAATGTTATCATTTAACTGAACTTACAGAGTCTGGAGAGTGGGGAGACATTGTTTCTTAGACTTGAGCAATTTTTGAGAAAAGAGTATAATTGTTTCTGCAGCTGCTTTAGATTGACAAAATGTGATGAATGAAGAGAAGTTTGCTTCAGTTTGAAAAGTCTTAAAAGAACTTCTGGGTTTAAAAAAATCGTAACTGAAATAGCTTGAAGGAGAGAGTTGAAAACTTTAAGCGTTTCAGTTCTACCTGCTGCTGGTTAGTTCAGATGCTGATGTTCAGACACAGCCTTGAAAATAAAGTGGTTTAAGCATTAATTCTCTACAAGAATGCATATGCTCCAAAATGAAGACCACCAGAGTTCTGTGCAAATTTTATGGTTTACCTGGTCTTCTTCTTGTTTTCCTAATGCCTGCCTTAATAACACCTAGCTATCAAGTTCCTGTACATCTTCCTTAGCCATCCCCTCTGAGCTACTCCTCCAAACCGATACTTTCTCCTCTCATTGAGTTTAGTACTGTACTTTTTCTCCTGAAGACTGACATAAGAAAGATTTTAAAACAGCTAGATGAAAAAGTACTGCATGACTTCCTGAGGAGGTGTGAACAAAAACCTATTCAGTCAAACAGGGCTTTGGTGACAGACTGAAGTAATCGATCACATGTAGCTTAGTGAGCTGGTGAGTTTATAGGAGCTATTTACCAGAGCATGGATGAAGGGTTACTCACTAGAGCATATCAGACTCAAAAGGAAGCTGCACCAGTGAAAAGTCTGCGCTAGCATGGGGGACAGTCCATGAGAAGTGCATGCCTAGGATAACAAAGCCAGCTGAGAGAGCCTCCCCCGCCCCCCGCCCTTCCCCAGTGCTGCTGCTTGCAGAACTTTAGGAGGAGAATTGTTTGTCCTGTGAGGCTCAGAAGCTTAACACTTGTAATTTATATTTGTTTCTGGAGCCTTCTGAGTTTCAGTTACTTTCTGAGTCTTAAGTAGCCTCCTTCCAGGTGGAAATGATTCCCTTCAAAGGTAATAGGTATGCACAGAAAGAAAATATGTCAACAACTGTTATGAGCATGAAAAGATGCTAAAAAAAACATTACCAAAAGTAAATGTAAATGCAAAAAAAATCCACAGTGCAATGTTATTCTTACTTACTAGCAAAGTTAACATTTAAATAGCTAACAGAGAAAATACTTATTGTTAGACAATAACTTGAGTCATAG
The DNA here is from genome assembly GCA_004026605.1 of Ondatra zibethicus. NCBI lineage: Eukaryota > Metazoa > Chordata > Mammalia > Rodentia > Cricetidae > Ondatra > Ondatra zibethicus. Next base: position 129,259 of record PVIU01002838.1, read on the forward strand.
GAACCTTTATTTGTGATTGGCAGAAATACTAAATAGTACAACTTGCATTAAAATACCTCTATAATTTCTTCAACTGTTGAACACAGTTTACCATAAAACTGAAGTATTCCATTCTAAGGCATCTCCTAAAGAGAGCCAAATAGATAGACCACAGTATCTTGAACACAAGCGTTAAGACGCTTCTTCCTGCTGTAACAAGCTATAAACAACCCAAATGTCTGTCAGCAGGTGAATGAATAAAGCAAACGTGATGTGTATTCCAGTGGAATGACATTGAGGGCAGAGGGTGCTAGTGATTCGTGGCTTTGAAGGATACATTCACTTGTCAACCTCAATGAATCCTGAATTTTACATAGCTATGCTGTATTCTGTTTCATATGTGCCTCAATGAGACTGAAATCTATTAAATTTAAAGTAAAAAGAAAAACATTTCTCTGAATAGGTTGTTACTTGAGTTTTAAAATCCTCCCCCTAAAACAGCAGTGTGAAATAAACAGCCCACTATAGCTTTAGAGTTCCAAGATTCTTCAGCTGCTACGTCAGTCAAAGAGTAGGCACTGGGCATGTATCTAGGTCAAGTGATTTTTCAAACTGTAAGAGAAGAAATCTCATAATTCAAAGTCTTTGCTCAATATATCCTGCCTAACTGTTGGTTTTGAATCCTATTGCCTCACCAGGCTTCAATTCCACTTAACTTCACCCACACTTTTGTTCTAAAACAGACAGTTTGGTATGTCTAACATTCCCTACCAGTATGACATCAGGAAACTGCAACCTCTTATTATTACCAAACTACAAGGAACAAAGCTCTCAGAAGCATAGTAGGAAAACAATCTATCTGTGGCTATCCAACAAAATCCTTTGATATTTAAAATAGTACGCAAATGAGATCAAAATTACACCTATAATATTTCTTGTGCCAGCGTGCTTAAGGGAGTCCTGCACAGTAATGGTTTCTGTAATTCGTCAAGCTCTTCACCAATGAAAAGCTTCCTTCTTCACAGCATTGGATATGGCTAGTACACTGTATAAAATGTTTTGAGACATTCTTATACATGGAAGAAAGGAATGTAAACTTGTTAAATCATTTAAGATGTTAAAGCACTATGATGGTTTAAAAGAATGGACCACACAAGCTCATGTTTGAACACTTGGTCTCTAGTGGGTAGAACCCCTTGGGCATTAGTAAGGCGTCCCCTTGTTGACAGAGGTGTGTCACTGGGGGTAGGATTTAAGGTTTCAAAAGACTCTTGTGTTGACTGAGGTTTCTGTCCTGCCTGGTCCCACAGCCATTCAGTCCCAAAGAAACACATCGAGGCCTACATTAATTAAAAGGAGGTTGGCCTATGAGCTCAGGCATTTTAATAACTCTTACATCCTACTTTAACCCATAATTCTTGTCTGTGTTAGCCACATGGTTTGGTACCTTTTATCAGCAAAGCAGTCTCATCTTGCTTCCTCTGTGTCTAGATTACAACAGCAGACTGACCCTTTCCTCTTAACAGAATTCTCTTCTCCTGGTTTCCCTGCCTATAATTTCTGCCTGGCTACTGGCCAATCAGCGTTTTATTAAAATATACTAGTGACAGAGTACAAGACCATTGTCCCACAGCACTCCCCCTTTTTTAAAAACAAGAACTCTAAATCTAATCCCTGTTGTTTAGCTTTTTTCCCTCACCATTATCCATAACAACTTGTAACCAACATTCTGAACAAAGGCAAATATCCATAATCTATTTTTTGGGAATGTAAGACTAGTTTTACATGTTACTTCCTGCTGATTGGGGGCACTGATAATCTTATGGGGACCTGAAGAAAGTTTTGTATTATGGTCAACTCCTGACTGGAATATTCTATGAGACTTGATCATCTCAGGCAGCAGTCTTGAGGCTGTTCTGCATGTAGAACTCAGATATCTGGGCATCTGCTCCTATTGGAGATTTCTCAGGGGGTCTTCCTTGATCAAACCTGATTTTTCTTAGCCCAGAATGAATCCACAGCCTCTCATTTCCTGTGGAAACAAAAACAAAACCTCTTCTCCAAAGTAACATATCTTTTGACTTAAATTTTGAAGTCAATGCATTTTCCAAATACATATGTTGGATTAATCCAGCAGCATTTATAATCAAATGTCTTTTAGCAGCTGCTGTTCCTTCCTCAGAAGTCATACAACTCAAAGACAACACAATAATATACAGTATCCAGACCCTCTGTGTATTTTACATATTTACATGGCTTTATTTTAAACTCAATTTCTTTTATTTTTAATTTTTGTTTTTTGAGACAGGGTTTCTCTGTGTATCTTTGGCTGCCCTGGAACTCACTATGTAGACCAGGCTGTCCTTGAACTCACAAAGATCTGCCTGCCTCTGTCTCCCAAGTGCTGGGATTAAAGGTGTGTGCCACCACGCTGAACTTCTCTCTCTCTCTCTCTCTCTTAAGGACTTTATCCTTTCTCTTTCCTCTCCCAAGCCTACATATATTTTTAAACACACTGTAAACCATTTAGAGGTTTTCTTCATCTTTGAATCTATCTTTAGTGTATGTCTCTTTTTCTTACCACATGAGTCTTTAATTTGCTAAGCAACATGGCTAGGATTAAAGCTGTGACTTTGATGACTGGATCCACCCCATTCCTTAGCTTTCTGAAAGTCTAGCTTCATGGCAGATGTATCAGCTGAAGCCATGCTTCTTGCCACAACTCTGTGGAGTTTCAAGGTTCTTGCCACCACTAAAAAGTATGTGATCAGCTTATTTATCAGCACCATCTAAGTGTTTCATGGTTGGGCCTCTTAAAAGAGCTGCAAGGATTTTGCAACTAAAGCTGAGTCAGGGAGCCTCTCTTAAATGAGACATGCTTGCCTCTAGCAAACAGAGCCCTCCAGAGAAAATGCTGCTACCAAAAAGCCATGTTTAACTCTGTTCTTTTGTGTCTAGAATTACTTCCCAAACTCTCTCGGGTTTTAAGTGGACTTAGCTGTCAACATTGGTGCCATTTGTTGACTGAGGTTTCTGTCAACATTCTTGTAATTCCCAGTGTGTTCTTTTTGCCTCCTGCTTGGGTTAGAGGTGTGAGTTTTCAATTGTTCTTCCTCCATCAATATTTAATCTAGTCCTCTGCAACCTTAAGCCCAACTAACTGCTTTTTTTTTCTAAATTCCTTGGTCATGAATTTTATCACATCACCAGAAGTACCTAAGATTGGCCCATAGTGCTAAAGTACTTTATGCCTTTATCTTCTCAAAAGAAGATGGCATCTTGAAAATAAATGGTTAAAAGCTTCCTTCATATTGGCTTTTAACCATTTATTTGGTTTATTGGCCAGAACTGAGACAACCCAATGATGATCCAGAAATAGTGTACAAATTTATGAACTAAGACTTGACAAGGCAATTGCACCCATAAATAGCAAACATGGAACAGAAAATTGGTACCTAATTTTATTCCTTCTGGAATACACAGCCTTAGTTCCTTATTCGCGTAATTTAGGTTTACATAGAGTAGTGGTACTATTGTTGAGTGTATGACTACCCCATGTGGTGATTAATTTAGCAAGGGATTTTTCAGTATCATGTAGTGTTAGGTAGCGTAATGCAATCAATAATACAAATGAGTAAGGTAACAGAAAAAGAAAAATAGGTGGAACTTAGCCAGGAAAAGTAAGAGAGTATAGTCAATCATGCCACTAGACCTCTGATAGAAAGGCTATTGTTCAAATAACAGCTTCTTAACTATTTGACTTGGAAAGACTTTGGAAAAGAAAATGTTTCATTGTGGTCCAAACACAAAACAAATTCAAAAAGAAGAGATAATGTTGTAAATATGTTTTTTAAACTACCATATTTTTTGTAAGTTTAAGCACATTTTTAAGGAATAAAGTACAAATTGGTAAACCTTGACTGTTTCAGCCAGAAATTATTATATCAAATCTTTCTAGAGTAGATGAGATTATTGTGCTAAATCTACTTCCTAGATAAAATCTTCAGAAAGTATTTCTTTAATTTTCCTATTTGAAGAATTAAAAAATATAAGACCATCAAATATCATCTAAATTTTAACACATTAATTGATGGCTAAAATAAATCTCACCTAACTTATTAACACAATAATTTCTGGCTAAACACTCAAAGTTACCAATACTTCAATATTATTGAAGCTGCTATTTGAACAATGGCCTTTCTGTCTTAGTCTAGTGGGAAGACCACCCTCTCTTAGCTTCCTGGCTGAGATCCATGTATTCTTTCCCTTCTCTAACCTTACAGATTTGCATCATTGACTTCATTAAGCTACCTAATGGTATATGATACTATTTGATTAGTAGCTCCAAAATAAATTTGTTTCCCCCATTTCTCTCAACTAATGTTACAGTTTTTCCACACTACATAACATAAGATGACCTCTTTTCTTCTTTCAATAGCAACCTATTGGATGAAACAGTGTGTCTCACAATATGTTGGAAGCCAGGCTGTAGCAGGCAGGCATGCTTATTTTCCAGGCCACATCAGGACCAAGGGATCACAATCCAAGCAGTCTAGGTGATTTTGAACATTTACTGGCAAAAACTTGAACTCATTGGAGTGGAATTCCACATGCTTGAGAATTGGCCCACTTCCTACTTTTTGAGTCATTTTCCATGAATGTCCTCCTTCTTTTCTATTTTTTTTCGATGCCTATTTGATGATTTTCTGATTCATATTTAGCACAACTCAAGTAAGATAAAACCCTGAGTTCATTTCTTTGTATCACAGCAAAGGCACAAAAATGTAGGTTTTATGTCAATAACAAGGCTACTCATTTTGAAAGACAGAGTCCTAAGCCCTACAACTATAAAGTTATATGCATCAGCAGTTCTGGATTGGAGATGCAGAGTCAGTGGGAACAACACACAGGGCTCTTTTCTGGGGGGAAAAGCTTCTTTCTTCTTCTTCTTCTTAGTCTTTCTGTCCGTGTTGTCCTTCTTTTCTCTTCCTTCTTCTACCCTGATGTTTCCCTTCTTCTGCTTTCCTGATGACTTCCTACCCACTATTTCCTGATGTCTTCCTTACACATTTTTCTGAGTATTCCTCTTCACACTACTTTCCCTCTTACAGCTTAAATAACACGGCAGAATCTTTCAAGCAATATAAAAATTATATTGTAGTTACATTCTATTTTAAGTGAATGATTACAATGAATATAAGTAAAACACATGGATCCCATATCCCTTACATGTTTAAATATTTTATGTATTACAGGTGAAAAATTATTACCAAGAACCCACATACAGCCCAACTTTTAATATCAGGAGCCTTTCAACCATAACCATTCACATAGGCAGTAGCTTTTATAATTGCTGAAAACCAAGTCAATCGTTTCACTCTTTGTATTTTAGAATGCTATCCAGTTATCTTAGCCATATAATCCTTTGACTTCTAGTTACGTGAAGTAATGTGATGTACACCACAAGCCACGAACACACTTCCTAATATCAAAAAGAACTTGAAGAAACTCCTTAGATTTGATGGTTTTTCTTACTCATTATCTAAACCATAGTTTTTATGGCTCCTCAAGAGAAATTCATAAGTCCTAGCTACCTGATACTGGTTCTTATTTTCTATCCTCTGCAGCCCCTGTATGATACAAGGTGGGGTAACACTGTATCCAATCTTTACCTTTATTAACTTTCCTACTAAACTAATCTCTATCATAATTCCTTACTATATTTGTTTTTAAAACCCTCAATCATTAAAATTCTCTTTAAACTTACCTTATTATTGTATAAGATCTTTGTTTCAGTTAAACAGTACATCTTAAGAGAAAAACATCTTTGTAAAATCCACAGGTAAAAATGCCTAGTAGAATATGATATTTCCATGAGGTAATCACACTACACTAAAGGCAGTGGGGATCTCCCCACATCCATTCACAGCATGCCAGATACCAGAGAAAGATGGCAGCAGCAAACGTGTGAAGGTCCAGGAGTAGCAAGAGACATTCTGGAGCTGAAGCCCTTGGGGCCTTGCCTATCCGAGATTCACCATCAGTTCCTTGCATTCTGGTGGAGCGAACTCCTAAATTCAGTGCCACTTGCTGTTCTTCTGACATGACCACTGGCAGAATGTGTTTATGAATGTAGCAAAAATTGTTCAGCAATGAGTAATAAATATGACACAACAAAGGTAAAAATCAGGACGCAACTTTGTGTGCATTATAATCATATATATATGCATATGTATACATGTGCTTTATCATGGCTTATTTCTGTTTTACTTTGAAAATGTTCTCTATGTTGCTGTTCTTTTTTGAATTAGCATGTTCTGTTTTCCTTCACTATCTCCAGCAATCATTGCAAAGTCTGTAGACGTTCAAGTCTGGCACGTAAAATGGCATAGTGCTTGGATCGAACCTACACATATCCTCTTCTGTACTTTCAGCCATTTCTAGATCACAAATAGTACTTATTGTGGTATAGATGCTATGTAAGTACTTGCTGTGTTTTGTCTAGAATGCTGACAATAAGAAGTCTTTATATATCAAAATAAGAAGTAACATAAGACACATAGTATAAATTTATAATAAAAGCACGGCATAGGTAAGAGTGTAAAATAGGAGAAGGCATATGCCAGAGAAATATATTGAAACCAAATAGAAAGGAAATTCTATAGGGAATGGAGATTAAACAAAACCATGTAAGAGTCTACACCATAGTAACAATAATAACAAATAATATAAATACAATAAATTGTCATCATTATAGAATATTCCACATACTGCAAAATGGATGCTGACATCATCCACCATACTGCCAACAAGTCCTTCCCTCTAGAATATGAGTCTATTTTTATTCCCAAATGAAAAATGTCCTGCAGCTTATTAGTACTTCAAACTAAAGTTCCTAACTTTTAACTATGATCCTTGAGATTTTTTTACAGAACTAATTTTCTATTACTACATTCTATTTTTACATTTTCATCTGAATTTAAGAATCCTCAGAAAAATTGTCATTATTTGATATATGTGGCATCTTGTTAGGACAGCTTGTTCTTGGGGTTACATTTATGTGCTCAGACTCAGAACTTATGACTCAGAATAAATGGCTATATTCACAGGGCATGTATTAATAACCAGGGACAATTACTGAAGACTGAATGTTGCTGATAAGGCTTTACCAGTGGAGGCTAAGTAGCTGGGCACAGAAATGAAAGTCAATCTTCAAAATGAAAGGTTCACTGGAGACTTGGAAAGACCTGGCATACTCCCAGGATCCTAGCAAGACAAAGGTATGTTCATGGCTATGCACATGCCACATTGTATGTAACATGTGGAAGAAATACCTATGAAAACTGTAGTGTCCCTCCTGTTAGGAAAGTTGGGGACTCTGCCTTCACAGTCAGTCTGGAGGAATCATCTCAAAATGTACAGTGGACACTCAAGAAACTCAAAGTTGGCTTTGCTTCAGAAACTTTGAGCAAAAACCAATAGAATTACAAATTCAAAATATTGATTAAAATATATTAACCAAAGCTCTGTGTATCCACCAACATTACATGTAAAACAGAAGTGAATTGACACTAAGAAGCTTGCCGAAAAATAGAAATTAAGAGAATTTATCTTTCTTGAACTCGTTCTATAATAAATGCTACAGAATGTTCTTCAGACTTAAATGAAATGTGTTTTGACAGTAATTAAATCTACATGAAGATGAAACAGCACTAGCAAGTGCAGACCTGCAGGTTGATGTAAAATAGCAAAGGATGTGATTTTATAACTGTTTTATCCTACATTGTGTAAAAGATAACTTCAAGAAATAATGGTTAGAAGCTTCTCAGTTTCACGAAGTCCCTTTTATTAATTGTTTCTCTCAGTGTCTGTGCTGCTGGGGTTATATTTAGGAAGTGGTCTCCTGTGCCAATGCGTTCAAGTGTACTTCCCACTTTCTCTTCTATAAGGTTCAGTGTGGCTGGCTTTATGTTGAGGTCTTTGGTCCATTTGGACTTGAATTTTATGCATGGCAATAGATATGGATCTATTTTCATTTTTCTACATGTTGATATCCAGTTATGCCAGCACCATTTGTTAAATATGCTTTTTCTATTTGATTTTTTTTTGCTTCTTTGTCAAAAATCAGGTGTTTGTAGGTGAGTGGATTAATAAAGCTATGGCTCTTGGTTCAGTTTGTAATTTCTACAATATTATCAGTGTGGTAGATAGGAGGAATGGAGAAAAGCTTCTTCATATTTGTTTTCTGAAATTTTTTTGAAGTGGTGAAGATGCAGTGTTCATGAATAACGTTCTTAATTTTCCCTTAATATCAAGCCATGATAAATATGAACTACATTATTTTAAGATATTTAAGATAGAAGATTTTAAAATATTTCAAGAATAATGTTCTTAATATTTCCTTACTATCAAGCCATGATAAATATGTAATACATTATTTTAAGATATGAATATTTTTAAAGCCCTGGTATTGTAAAATTTCCTATTATATAACTTTCAGCTTCTCTTTTTAAAAACAAATTATTTATTTTTTTAATTTTATGTGTATTGGTGTTTTTGCCTACATGTATGTCTTGTGTGGGTGTCAGATACCCTGAAACTGAAGTTACAGACAGTTGCGAGCTGCCATGTGAGTTCTGGGAATTGAACCTGTTTCCTCTGAAAAAGCAGCCACTACTCTTAACTTTTGAGCCATCTCTGCAACCCTAAGAGAGGAATCATAATCCTTTAGCAACAAGAAAATAACCTATAGGAAGAAATTGCTTTGTTAAATAAAGAGAAAGATCTAAACTGAAAACTAAATCTTCTTTAAAAAAGAAAAGGAATCAGAGAAAAGAGAAAAGTATGTTTTTAGTAAAAAACATGTAAAGTACAAGAAAATGACAGAAGTAAATCAGTGAATCAAATTTTAATTATTTGGGATGATCATGAAACTTGATAAATCTTTATTTGGGAAAACTAAGAAAAAATGAGATGACCCTTGGAATGAAAGAAAGACTTCTTTGATGAGCTTTTCAGGACTAAGAAAGCACTAGAAGAAAATATTGCTAGCATCTGTGTTTAAATAAAACAAGCCCATCCCCAGAGAAACAAATGACCACAACTAGTTTTAAAAGAAATAGAAACTCTGCCTGTATTTAGAAGAGGAATTTGATTCAGTTGGTACTCAACAATTTCTCTACAAATGAATATTTATAACTCTCCAGGCCTACATGGTTTTGCAATTCTATCAACTACTTGAAAAACTATCAGCATAATTCACAGACTCATTCACAAAATCAAAAGGAAGGAACATGTTTATATTAGGTCTATGCTATTAGTATTAGTCTGATACAAAAAAACATTAAAAATTAAAAGGAAAACATAGACTATCCCTGAAAAAAAGGCAACAGCTTGACTTAAGATGGTGCTCAGTGGCTGTCTGTGCACCTCCCTGAATTAAATTCCAGTCTTTCTCCCTCTTTCTCTTTCTCTCCCCACCCCATCCCTTTGCACACACACTGAAGACAAGGAAATGATAGAAAAACAACTCCAGAAAAACAACTAAAGATTAAATTACAAGTAAGATCTAGTCTAGGAAATTCCCATCACCTTAACACATTAAAATCCAACAGTAGCACTACTTTAACAACAAACTAAAGGTACAAGGTGAGCAAATGCAACATTTCAACAAAGCACACTAAAAAGTAAAACTCCCTGTTACAGTAAATAAACAGATAAGTAAATGAGATATTGTGTTTCTTATTATGCATTGTAACCTAAGCCTTTTAATGATTTCCTAGGAAGTGTTCATGCTGAACTCCATACTAATTACTTAATGAAGGGGTTTTTAGGCCCATGAGATGCCTTGGCAGGTGGAAGCACTTTCCACCATCACTGCTGACCTAAGCTCAGCCCCTGGGGCACACATGGTGGAAGAAGAAACTGACTTATACAAGTTGTCCTCTGGCCTCCACACATGCACCCTGGCCTGTGTGTATGTATGTATATAAACATACGATAACTGCATATAACAAATATAAAAGTTTTTTTTTTTAAAAAGTTTGCTTTCCCCTAAATATGAGAAAAAAAGATATCCACTTTCATCACCATGTACCAGAGACTCTTCAGAGAGAAAATTCAAGAATAGAAATAATGAGGAAAAATGAGTAAAAGCAAAAACAACAGAAAACTACGTCATATATAATGATATTGGGATTTTTTCAAAAATTTAATTTTCATTGCATTTGAGTGTGCATGTGTGTGGGTATTGGTGTATGAGTGCATGTGTGTGGGGGAGGTACCAGTGTGTGGATGTGTGGGTGTGTGTACGTGTGTGTGTGTGGGTATTGGTGTGTGTGTGCATCACCAAAGTAGAAAGGGAAATGACAAAGAAGGAAGAGTTAGTTCTTAAGGAAAAAGAGATAAGGTAGGGTAGGGAGGGGAGTCGTGGGATCTATATTTCAGGTAAACAGAGCCAGGTGCTATTCAGTAAGAGGAAAGGACAAGCAAGAGTAGACAGCAGGAATGGAGAAGATAGTGGGGAAAAATGAGGATTAAGAAGAAGATATAATGTATCAATGTTTGACAATACCATAAGGAAGTTCACTAGTTTACATGCTAATCAAATGAAGATTTCTGTAGTAAGAGGCATGGGCCGTGTTCCTGGTGTCGGGCTAGCTTAACCCCCGAAATAATTACACAGAAACTGCATTCATTTAAAACACTGCCTGGCCCATTAGTTCTAGCCTCCTATTGGCTAACTCTTATATCTTGATTCAACCCATTTCTAATGATCTGTATGTCACAACAAGGTCGTGGCTTACCAGGAAAGATTCAGCTTGTCTGACCTTGCAGCTTCATGGCGGCTGCTCTCTCTGCCTGCCTTCTTGCTCCCAGCATTCTGTTCTTTCTACCCCACCTACCTGATTTCTGCCATATCAAAGGGCCAAGGCAGTCTCTTTATTCAACCAATGAAAGCAACACACAAACAGAAGGACCTCCTACACCATTTCCCCTTTTTCTTTTTAAACAAAATAGAAAGGCTTTCATTTTAAGATAGTAAAATTACATATAACAAAACAGTTATCAAGCAAGAACTACAGTTACCATATTTAGATCTATTTTATCTTTTATCATAACAATGAAAAACTATAACTATCTATCTATCCTTCAACTCCATCAAAGACTCCAGAAGGATATAATATTACCTAAGTAAACAAGAAGTAAGCAACTTCCAAAACTCTAGAAATGACAGAGACATCTCGCTGTCTGTACAGTCACCAAAAGTTTCTCTGTACCGTTGGGGCATCCATCTTCAGCCTACAGGCCCATAGTATCCAGCAGACATTTCCATAAGGCTGTAAATTTCAAAGACAGTTCAGTCACTTTTTGCTGTATCCTGCAGAATGTCTCTTAGACTCTTTCATGAATCAGGAACCCCGAAGGATCATCTCACCTTTAGGCAAGTTCAGCAATCCTCTCTCTGTGGTTCTTCATGTCCAGTTTATGCAACAGTTCAGGCAAGAGCAGTTTCTTGCCCAAGGGCTATCAAACTCCATAAGGAGCCTCTTTGATGCCCATCTTCCTCTTGAAGTAGATTGGTGCTGCCAGGAGCAGACATGCCTCATTGTCATGAAAAGTCCTAAGTTATTAAAACATTTTAAATGCCATATTCTGAGTCTTTGAAAAATATGAAGAATGCCTATCTGAAATATATCTATGCACATCTAGAAAATCTAACATGACCACAAGCTTGACTATTACTGATGATTATCCATTAACAACCTATATTTCCTAATTATACATTACATTTTTAAATGAACTACACAATCAAAATACCTTAATCAAGATCAGAAATACTTATACATATAACAAAATTGACCTTAAATTTATATCAAGAAAGCAAAATCCATACCAATGCAAATTATCCATATCTATATCATATCCCCCTTTAAATGTAAAAGAATATTTATAAACAATATTTGGGAATATGGGCATAGTTTTTTTCTCTCCAAACTTCATGCTGTATGGGGGCACTGTTAATCAGGTCTTTCATGGTGTATCCTGTGTGCCAGGTTCATATCAGTTGGCAGTTGAGTGAAGTAATTTTTTGAAGGTGTTCACGGTGACCTTCAGGAGGGCGTGGTCTATCATACCATATTGGTTTAGAAGGAATTCATAGGGTCTCATCCTCTGTGAAAACAAAAGAAGAACCTCTTTTCCGAAGCATCATATCCTTGGACCCAAATTTTGAAGTCAAGATACCTTTAGAACATATATGCTGGTTTAGCTTAGCAGACCACACACTGAAATGTCTCTCTGTATTTAGCTCCTTTACAGTCAAAAAGTTCAAAGAAAACAATAAAATACATAATCCAGACATTCTGTGAAATTTCCATTTTTACGTGGCTTATTTTAATCTATAACTATCTGTAGTCTGTCTCTTTAAAGACTTTACCCTTTTTTTAAGCATTAACTTTATTTCATGACTCTCTATACTCTTTTTCTTTTCCCTCACAAGCCTACGTCCAACACTGTGACCCATTTAGAGTTTTTTTTTTTTTAATGTCTGAATCTGTCCTATTGTGAAATTGTAATTCTTCACTATCCAGGAGCATTTCTTAAAATGTTAAGCACATCTTAAAAACTTAAGTTGCACCATGTAGTGGTAATATGGTACCGCCTGTTTCTTGCCCAGTCTAAACCTTAACTGCGCTGTTATTATGATAATTACAATAGTTCCTGCCTGAGATCAGCACAGTTCAGCATGGCAGAGCAGCTCCTATTTCAGAGCCATTTGGTGCCCCTGAGCCGTGCACAGTTCCAGGTAGGCAGCAGTCTACATTGCCATCAAGCAAGCCTTAGCACATTAGTCAGAAACCCTGTCCAAATGCCCTCTCTCCAGCAGGAGCCAGTGATGGCACTGGCAGGATATCCCAGAAAGCCGACATTTTAAAACCGCTGCGGCTTTTTTTTTCGGCTGCTGAGTCAGGAAATTCTCTCTGTAGCACACAAACAGCAAAAAGCTGTGTTAAACTCTCTCTCTCTCTCCTTTTTAAGCCCTCTCAGATTTTTAAGTGGATTTAATCAGCTATGTTTGGCAGCCAATCTGTTGTAAGAGGCATGGGCAGCATTCCTGGTGCCCGGCTAGCTTAACCCCCGAAATAATTACACAAAAACTGCATTCATTTAAAACACTGCCTGGCCCATTCTTACTTCTTGATTCAACCCATTTCTAATAATCTGTATGTCATCACGAGGTTGTGGCTTACCGGGAAAGATTCAGCTTGTCTGACCTTGCAGCTTCATGGTGGCTGCTCTTTCTGCCTGCCTTCTCTCTCCCAGCATTCTGTTCTCTCTACCCCGCCTACCTGATTTCTGCCATATCAAAAGGCCAAGGCAGTCTCTTTATTCAACCAATGAAAGCAACACACAAACAGTCTAATTGCTAAAGAACGCATGTTTTTAGCTCCTGGTTCTCTGACCCACTTTCTCTTCTGTCAGAGTATGGTTCAATGTCTGGGTATATTATCACACTAATAGGAATGTTGGTTGGAGATGTTTAGTTTGAGTGCTGTGTAGCCTATGTGAAGAAAGCCCCAGCAATTACAAAATTCTCTAAGAAATTACTAAAAACCAAAAGTTGATCAGGTCCAGACCAGCTCTTATAAGCCCTCAAAAGCTAATGACTGCACTGGAAGAAATTAAAACTTTTCTTTCTCAATTCAAAATATCACAGAATTTTGCCACATACAGAAGTTATCAAAGTGGGGAAGGGACAGAAAGTGTTAGGGAGGATTTTTTGTACAATTAACTAGCAACACATGGATATTTTCTTTTGCTTTTTTTGGAATTTGACAATTTTGTGTTTTTATTCTAAGTAAGAGTCACTTTTGTACTTTTCTTGGCACTCACTATCGTGTCTCTTGTGCCTTATTTAAGAAAATCAAATAGCAATAGCTTTACCCTCTTAAATTATAAGTTTGTCCTCAACAAGCATATAAAAGTATTCAGTAACATGAGCTATTTTATTGGATAAATTATTCATTAATATTTTTATACTAAGTATCTAGGTCAGTCTACTGTGTTTTAGGTGCCACATACACAAGATTAGTCTCATGGCCATAAAAATGGAAACAATTGGTTCTATGGTTTTCAAAACTGAATACTTCATGATGTCATTTTACTTTCAGAAAATTTTTTGTGGTTAATATCAAAGATGAGGGGCTTCACTAGGAGCCCTGAAGTCAAAAGAGAAAACTCAACATATGCCATTTTTGTTGGATGCACAAAGCAAGTCAGTTTTCTCTGTTCTGAAGTTACTCTGTCAGGCTAGTGTTCTATAGGTGAATCTGTCTCAATATTTACTTATTTATTTATTTTTCAAGACAGGGTTTCTTTGTGTAACAGTCTTAGCTGTCCTGGAACTAGCTCTTGTAGACCAGACTGGCCTCAAATTCACAGAGGTCCACCTGCCTCTGCCCTCCAAGTGCTGGGATTAAAGATGCACACCACTACCACATGATCTGTTTCAATATTTAAAATGTCTCACAATATAGTTATGAAATGGAATGTCAGTGTAATGGTCTCACAATATAGTTATAAAATAGGCTGCCAATATCATGGTCTCATGAATCTCAAATGACTGTTTGAAAAATTCATTCAGTAAGCTAAATAACAAAAGCAAGATTCTTGTATCAATTTACCTATTTTGTAAATTTTCTAATTTTATTATTTTTTACTTCTAGGGAACATATAACTACAATATTCTTGGGCCTGATATATATATATATATATATATATATATATATATATATATATATATATATATATATATACTTTCCCCCAAAATGTTTTATTTAGATAGATAAAATATGCTTACATTTCTTTTAGCCATGTCTTGTTTTGGTCGGCCTGCCATCATTTATTGTAATCAATATTATTGTGTTTATCTTAAGGGGAACCTTACATTTAATTATTTTTCATTACAAAAATTGTAAAAGGGAGCATTCTTACAAAAGGACACCTCTCTTGTCCTGGTACAGTGATGGGTGACAGGAGAGATCATGGTTAAAACAAGTATTGAATTCAAATTTTACACAGAGAAAGACAGAGACAGAAACAAACAGACAAAGAGAGAGAGATAGAGATACAGAAATAGAGACAGGTAGAGATAGAGGGAGAGAGACAGAGATAGAGACAGACAGAAAGAGAAACATAGAGGGGGACAGAGAGAGAAAGAGATAAAGAGACCAAAAATCATAATCTTTGTAATATTACATTCTGCACTCAAGGTACAAGAATTAACATACAGAAATTGTTTCTGTACTCTGTATAATAGAAACTTTTATCTACCATAAGAAATTAGTCTGCTGAGAATGTTCAAAGAGAGTTAGAGCTTTTACTTTACCAAAGATCAATGCAAAATGAAAACAAAAACAAAAAACTTAGCCAAGCCATCTAGGTTCTCTAATAACTGAGCTTTTAAAATCTGTCTAATAATTTAGGCCATTGATCCATAGAATCATGGCTTAGAGTTGTGTGTAAAGTCCCACTTCAGGAAAATCATAAATCATACTAAATGAAATGGTAGCTAAGTACTAGTTAAAAGGTAATTTTAGAAAACTGGTTGTTATTTTAACAATCACAGACTTGCACTCAAGTGTTTCTGAGAAACAGAGTGAACTGACAAACCTCAAAGTCTTTGGCTGAATTCTGACCTCTTGACAGGCAAGCACAGGTCTTTCAGAGTCTAGGAAAGAATAAAGTAAATGGATTTTTAAAAAAATATGTAATGGCACAGCCAACAGACAGGGTGAATATAAAAATCATAGAGACTTAAAGGGCCAGCACAATAGCTGTCGGGGATGAATAGGTGTTCAATCTAAGCTGTTTAAAATAAATGTTCCCCATATCAATGCATTAAAGACTGTCCTCTCTCTCTCCCTCCCACTTTCTTCCCTTCCTTTATTTTTTACACCATTAAGTTCTAGATATAATTTAACTAATTTTCAAACCTGTCCTGAGAAATTCAAGAGGAAACAATGTAAGAAGTGTAATAAAATTCTAATTGCATAAAAATAAATAGGAAACATTTTGAGGAAAAATTTCATTTCATGAATAATAATGCCAATCTAATAGTTATTAAAGATAGTATTTTGTTCTAATACTAGTTTACATTGACAGTTTTAATTGGTTGGTGAATTTAAATTTTGTCCAAATGTTTTTTAAAAAATCTAAATTCATAATTTTAAAAAAATTTGGCAAGACTCAAAAAAAAATTTGGCAAGACTCTAACCTAGGAAGATCATTTCTAGATACGTACTAGAGCCATATCACTAAAAATACTTGAAGGTCCTTGCATTCTGCACACCATCAGAGTCTACTCATTGTTGTCCCAATGCCACTGCTATATGCCAACATCAATGCCATTGCTCAGAGACCATATAAGAACTTACCAGTCCAAGCACCTTGTGATGAGCCCATCAGACACAGATCTCACTGTGGATCTCGTTTCAAACACCGGACTGAGCCCCCACATCACTCCAGAATAAATTGAGGTCTTTGAATTGCCTAGTAAATATTTCTAAATAATAATTTCAATCTTACTAAATATAGAATATAATACAAAAGTTTAAAGTAATTTAATTCTTTTTGTTTTTACTTATTTCCTGTGTGCATACATGTACTTTTAGGCATATGTATGCACATGCCAATACATAGGCATATAAGCCAGGGTAAAACTTTCAGGAGTTGGTTCTCATCTTTTACTCTATCTGTCTTAATGACTGATTCCAAGCCATTAGGCTTGGTAGCCAATGCTACTGCATGCTGAGTCATGTCATTCCCTTTCCTTCCAACAGAGAAAGTGAATGTGATTCAAGAGAAAGCATATAAATGAATAATATAAGAGATACGATGGAAGAACCAAAAAGGAAAGTCATAAGAGAAAGTGTCACTATTAACAAAAAGACTTAAACAGAAATCTCAGAGTTTAAAAGTATAGAAATGGAAGTAAAAACACTTCAATAGAGAGCTTCAAAGGTAGGTTTGATTATATTGAACTAAACAAAGAAAAACAAAGTAACCAAAAGCATGAACTTAAACATAAGAGTTTAAAAATTATCCAGCTGAGGAAATAACATAAAACATTGCAAAAGTAAAAGAGCACAGGACCTATAGACTGCAACCTTGGAAATAATATACATGCAACTGTTAGGTAAATAGGGCATAAAAAGTGGGGCAGAGGTTATTTAAGGATATCATAATGTAAAGTACCCACATCTTGGGAAAGATGTGGACATCTTGGTCTATGAGACCTAAATAGGTTTAAGAAAGATTAAGTCAAAATGAATATTTTAATTAAAGTATAAAAAGGGAAAACAAAATGGAACTTGGTACATACAAAGATATTTAATAAGGCTACCAATGTATTTCTTAACAGAATCTTTCCAGGCGAGATATGTGTGCAACAGTGTACTAAAAGTACTGGGGAAAAGAAAAAGAAAAACAAAAGAAAACTACCAGTCAAGATACTAAACCTATCAAAGATGCCCTTTCATAATGAAGGAGAGATAATGATATTTCTGAAAAACTAAAACTTACAAAATCTCCTTATAAGAAATTCTAAAGGAAGTTCTTAAAATTGAAATGAAAGAAGCAGTATAACAGCCTTAAGACAAATGAAAGTATAAACTCAGTGATAAAGACAAATGTGTATCAGAATACAGAATTATTTTATAATAGTATCATGTAAATTACATTCATTTAAATTTTAAAAGGTAAAATCAAAAGTATCAAAGTAACTATAGCTGTATTACCTATTAGTGTATATGCAACATAGACATGCTCGAATATAACATCATAATGCAAAACATGAGTGGAGGAATAAGTGTAGTTTTATGTAATTAAAACAAAGTTCAAATTGGACTTTTACAGAATATAAAATTTTTGTAAGTTTCATGGTAACCACAAGGGCATCTAACAGGTACACAATGATAAAGAGGATCAAAGCACACAAACACATTTTTAAAAAAAACGTTTGAATATACTTTGGGGACAACTTCTATACTAGTGAGTTCCCATGTGTAATAGTTTGTATATTCCAGAATCATTGTCTGAAAGGGGGTCTCTGAAACTCTCCTACAAAGATAACAGGCTATTGCCAAGGCAATGGTTAGCCTTCACAACCTGATAGTAAGGTTCTTTTTGCTGAAGAGAACACTGACTTATGTCATTAACACAGAAAAGTCAAGCTGGTACCTAATGTGAAGCTTTACTCCCACTCCTACTGACTACTGTCCTAGTACTGGAAGATACTCTGAATACCAGAGAAGAAATGTAACGTTCAATATCACCCAGCTACAAACTCTGCTGTCTATAACAACAACCTGCCTGTATTACAGCCTAGTGTAATAATGGCACAAGTGGTATGGGTGTAACCAACCACTTTTAAAAACTTCATGTAAGGCTTATTTCATGAGATGAAGCACATACCTGACAGTGACCAAGAACTTGAAACTAAAAAGTTATGGGCCTAAAGAAAAAGCATGTGTGTGTTGCCATAGTCTCTGTGTAAATATGTGCATCAATCCTGATGTGTCTAGGAGCCCTTTATCACTTCTGGCGCTTACAGTCATTCCACTTCCTCTCATTCTGCTAAGAGAACACAGCAATAAAATGACTCCTAATGACATAACTTCTATAACCATGGATCAGTGTCTCACTCAACCCACATCAGAGAAGCTTCTTGCAATAGATGGGAATTAAAACAGCAATAACTGGGAAATATGCAGAAAGTAAGAGACTTTGGAGCACTCAGTCCTAAATGGAATATCTTGATCAAATCCCTCCCTCAAGGTTCATGGATATATGCAGAAGAGGAAGGAGGAAGTGGAAGATTGTATGAGCCAGAGGTGATAGGTGACACAGCAGGACTGATGTACATATAAACTCACAGAGATTGTGGCAGCATGCACAAGACATGCACAGGTTCAAATCAGTTGGGGTCCCAGTACTAAGAGGGGAAAGTGGACATAGCTAACCAAAGAACTGTCTACAGTGAATACCTGTGGCATTTTTTTATTATTCTTTTAAGAAATGCATTCAGTTTAAATTAGTCCCTGATTTGACATTATGGAAATATTGATCCTATGAACTCAAAAGCTTATAGAATCATGCAGGCCAGAAAATAATCATGTTTAATTATTTCTGTGTTTCAATAAACTATAGAAAATAACAAATACCATTGAGTTTTGAAAGAAAGAAGCACTTCCACAAAGACATTCATCCCTAACTTGTGAACTATGGGATTCAGGTGGGCAATAGCTTACTGTCAGGCTTTGTGTACAAACGTGAATCTAAATACATTGTGCTAGCATTCCAAAATTTGGTTTCATACCTTTTCACCAGAAAATTTAAAGTTGCAGAAATTTCTGCCTAAAATAATTCCCTGGAATAGAGTTTGGAAAGCAGATTTAGCTGCTAGGAAAAAATGTTCCACGTTGCCAACTGAAACAGAAATGGTTATTTAAAAACAAAAAGCGGATACTTGCAAATGCCCTTTCTGAGTTGTACAGCTTAACGCAGCCAAGCAAACCTCCAAGTTCTGAATGGATTGTGAAAATAAATTTGTTTCACTAATGCAGATTGAGCATTATTCTGTGAGATTGACAGTTCAGCAATCTTTTCATTAGAAAATCTATTTCAGCCACTCTTGAATTGCATGAAAATTTCCAGTTTATTTGAAACATGTCCTGAGATGTTGAGACATTTAAATAACACTTTTTTAAAAGGGAGACTACGCTGCTGAATGCAGTATGAGTATTAGGAGCCATCTTCTGCTAGAATTCAAAGGGAATGCCTTGGCACTTTTGGCAAAGGTAGAGCAAGTACTTCCAGCATTCAGCCACAGACTAGAAGTCCCAGGTTTGGGGAGCTGTGATGCTGTGAACTAATAAGAAGGATATTTATTTGTCCGTGTTACACAATACAGAGTTCCTTTTTTAGTGATAGGGAAATTTTTATTTTTCACTCTCCATAGGTCTGAAGTCAGAACCAGTTGCCAGAAGGACCACTAACTGGCATGCAGCTTGGAAGTGCCCTATCCTCCTCCAGACAGTAGGCTGGTGATGGATTTGCACTTCATCATGCTCCTGTGGTAACACTGCCATAAAAACCCCTCAACAGGGTGTTATAGAATTCTCATGTCGCTGGGCGTATGACAATCCTTGGAGACTAGCATGGTCGTCCAGAGAAGCGATAGCCTCTCCCCATCAGCCTGCCTTGTGCTTCTCTTCACCTAAATATTCATCTGCATCTTCTATAAGAAATATGAGTGGTGGCAGCAAAATAATAGAGCTCAAGGAGGGGCTTGCGGGAACCCTAACTTGTGTTTGTGAATTAGAACTTGTGATTGTTCCCTGCAGTTTATGAAATCTTGTGAGATTGAGTCATAAAAAGATGGGGCCTACCTCTAAGTCCAGGTAATTAATGTCAATAAAATAAAGTATAAATACTCTCTGGTCAATGTCTTTTAGGAGGTTGTTATGTGGTAGAGAAACCCACATAATATCAGTTTTGAAACCCACATCAGTTTTGCCAGATATATTATTACTTAAATACTTTTTAAGATTGCATTATGATCACATGTGTAATTCCCCCTTCCCATTCCTCTGCTCAGCTTCTTCAATCACCCTGTTGCTTTCTCTCAAATTCATGATCTCTTTTACTTTAATTGCTTTACATATAAATACATATACAGTACTATATATTGTATATTCACAAATCAATATACATTACCAAATATATATCATAAACTATAATTTTACAGCCTGCTCATTTATATGGTGTTAGTGGTACACAATTGATCTAAGAGCCAACCACTTGGTATTGGATTGCAAATCAGAGTTCTTATTCCTGGGAACTGTAACCACTTCCCTCAGTACTACCCAGGGGCCTTTGGTTCTTCATCTGGGATTGCAGTAAGGTCAGAGAATGACTTTGTATCTTGTAGGAAGAGGAGCATAGAAAATGTTCCCCTACCGCTCAACTTGCCCAAACATTGAGGAAAGCCCACCTACAAGCACAGAAAATGAAAATAGATCCAGGCTTCTGATCAAGAGGAAGCTGGTCTGTTGCTATTTGGGCGCAGGCAGAGAAGGTCTGCATTCAGTGCACAATGCACAAATGCATGTCTCATTTTGGCTGCATGGCTCTGCAGAGCAGACCCTGCCCTCGGGACAGGAAAATCTTTCTTTCATTTTTCTCATTTCTCCTTCTTCTTCTCTCTTTCTTGTTTCTGTTCTCACTAGTGGAAGGACAGTAATATCAAGAATGTCCCTTCCAAGGCTCAGAGGCAGAGACCAGTAAGACAGAAACTGGACAAGGAGACTTACCAAGTCTGCCTGTCCCCAGCCACGATCCTAGTGCAAACAATTGCTTGAAGGACAAAATGGCAGACCTTCGTGTGGCTCATCAGGCAAAGGTGGAACAGGGACATTGAAAATATGTATTAGCACTGGGTGGCTTCTGTCCACCACCAGAAGCGTTTTCAGCCTGTGGCTCATCCATGGTGACTAAATCAACAAAAAATGCCATGCCCAGCTCAACTGCAGACTGGATTAACACCAAAAACTAAAACCCTATCTTTGACAAACACTCTTTGGAAATGAAAGAGCAAGCCACAGACTGGGAGAGAATATATTCTCATCATATATCTGATAAAGGATTTGCTTTCAGATATGAAGGACTATTACATTATAAAAAGTCAAAGATAATCCACTAAAAATGGGTCTCAACCATGGACACTTCATCAACAAACATTATTAATGACTAAAAAAACATTATCAATAGCAGAATTAAAAATCTAACTACAATGGAAAACTGTGCACTTACAAAGTGGGTTAAATTAAAAAGTGTTGCTAAGATGGTGAAATTGCTGAAAATGCCTATATTGCTCATAAAAATTTAAAACAAGTTAATTGATTTCGGAAAAGCTTGTCATTTTTCCTTAAAAGTCACATAAGTAATTAGCAAGGCAACCATTCCGTTTCCACACATTTCACCATGAAAACCCAAAACAAATGTTTACACTAATTGTGTGAAAATACTCAAAGCAATTGTTTCGTAATAGCACAAGCATGAATCGAACCAAATGTTTATGAAGTAACAAATTGTGACTGGTTTTTATAATGGAATATTGCTCAACAATTATAAGAGAGGAAGTGACATGAATTAATGTGGAGAATTAGGGCCAAGATAGAAGTGCACATTCTCCCAAAGGAAAAGTATAGTGAGAGGAAGATCTGATGCACTCAGAGTTTGACTCAAAACAGAAACACCAAACGATTTTTCAGGGTGTTGGATATAGTAGGACTTTTGTTTTGATTTGATCTATTTTGTTTTGACCTTCTCATAGTAGTTTTCATAATGGGTACTTTAAACTTAAAGGAGGGTAATATTATTAAATGCATATAGCACTTTATCCAGCATGTAGGCTTAAGACTTGTGGATGAACCCAGGGGAGGCTCTATTCTCTCTTTACTGTATTTAAAGGGTAATGAGAGGATTGGATTGAGCATTTAAATAACATAAAAGCTAGAACTGAATAGTGAATACTTCTTAGACTGCTATACTCGAAGAGCCCAGGTTCTGTATATATTCTCCCAATGCCCCTATATTATAAACCCATGTCACTAGTGGAAATACGATTACATTAAAATCATTATCACTGCAGTGTTGAGGATCACTATGTGCACCATATAAATAATAAAGTCATGAGACTGATTCGAAGAGGGTTCCTGCATGTTGGTACGGGATTGACTAGGTCAGGATGGCAGACACCACTGGCTGTTTTAGCAATAGAGTGAAACTGGAGGCTTCCCAGACAACAGTGAGGATGAGGGAAATGCAATCAGGAAAGCTGCTTTCAGAAAGCCAGACATGAAGAATTCACCCAGAAGCTGCCACCAGTAATCAGAACTGACTCAAATACCAAAGGAGCCATGGTTCCAAACTTGGAGTTGCTGTCAGTGTTCACTCCTGCTGTCTGCAGCCTCAACAAGACACCCACGCTTGTGCCGAGACCTACGGCTTTCCCTTCTGCTCACGTGCACATTTCTGGTTGGCGGGATCTAACTGACATCTCCCTGGCAGGCTGAATTCCCGCTTTCCAACTTCAGCTGCATACAGCTGTGTCAACTGACAGGAAATGCTGACATGGTTTTGAGAATTTCAACAGTATCTGGATCCTTGACATTTTGCCCAGTTTTATTTCCGTGTTGTCTGTGATGTAGATCATAACTTTGGAAGTAAAACATTTGGTCTTCCTAGTTTCCAAAAAGTTGATCAGACCTGGGAGTATAGATCAAAATATCTGCAACTCTAATATTATTTACTCAGGATATCAAATATATGTTTGTCTGAACCATAGTTATAGAAGTATGACTTCCAATCTGGGCCAGGCTCTGGGCTAAGCAGGTTGTGTGTAGCAACTCACTTTGTCTATACATTTATCAAAGGATTCAGGTCTCTTCTTCTCCTTTCTTTAGTGGAGATGGCCAGATACAAGTTTTGACAAAATTCTCCTGAAGTATTAATTTGAAAATGAAACAAAGTCTCAGTAATTGAGATGTATAATCTTAAAACACTTTCCCACATGTTCATCCAGTATTCACACTTGGTTAGTTCTGAATATAGAAAAAAATTATACATCACCTTATAACCAGATCAGAGAGAACTGAACAGTTCTGGTGTGGTGGCGTGTGTCCTGCTCCATAATAGCTAATAAGAAAGGCTCGCATGCACTTCTAGGACGTGTCAGCCCTTCTCTGTACTTTAAATACATTGATTCCATTATCATTCCTGCCTTTTAGAGACAGAAAAACTGGAATTAGGAAATGGATTCACTCTCTCAAAGTCACATATACTGAAAATGGGTGGTTTTGATTTGAGAAACCAGGTAGTCTGACTCTAGATAAGTTTTTTTTATAGCTGGTTCTATTATCATTTATCTAAGATCAATTTTGAATTTTGGAAGCCCATTGAACTATTTTGAAGCCATGCTTGTAATTTCTCCTTGAATTTATTTCTGAGCAATGGCAATAAGACAAGAAGCATCCAACATTAAGCAAATTTGTTACTAGGAAATGTTGCCATGGGCCTTGCCAAAGGAGCAGGGAGTTGCAATTGAAGTTCCAGGTGTCAGCCCACCAGAAGGAAATTCTCTGATAGGTCAATCTCATTTAGGCAAGGCCATGGGACTACAGATGCCAGAATGTCTTTTTTTTCTGCTGTGCCTTTACATGTTTGCTGTGGCTCTTTCTCTGGCATCTAGCATGGTGTGAGTGGACATGGGGAGATCTCCACTGCCTGTGATATAATGTGTTTATCTCTTCAAAACATTCCATTCTACTGGGCATGTTTACCTGCAGATTGTCAAGAAGATAACCCCTAAACTATACTGTCTAATGTGATAATAATAATGATAGCTTATACAGGTTTTGGGGGTTTTTGCTTTATTATTTAAATGTTCTTTTTTTTAATATTCTTTTATTTTTCATTCAAAAAATTTACACTTCCTCCCCTTCTCCCAGTCTCCTCCCACTCCCCCACTAACCCTCCTCCCTCCCCCTGCTTCCTTAAGAGGGGGCAGGGTACCCTGCTCTGTTGGAAGCCAAGCCCTCCACCCTCCATCTGGGCCTAGGAAGATGTGCATCCATATAGACTAGATTCCCAAAAAGCTAATACATGCAGAAGAGATAGGTCCCAGTGCCATTATCATTTGCTTCTCAGTCAGCCCCCATTGACAGCCACATTCAGAGATTCTGGTTTGATCATATGCTCATTCAGTTCTGGTCCAGCTGGATTTGGTGAGCTCCCATTAGATCAGGCACACTGACTTTGTTGGTGGACCAGCCTCTCCTGGTCCTGACTTCCTTGCTCATCTTCTCCCACCTTCTGCTCTTCGACTGGACCAGAGTTTTGATGATATGTTTCACATCCAGGGTCTGTGAGTCTCACCTAAGGAGCTGTAAGGATTGTAGCTCAAGTTACTGACTAACAATCAAGTCCCAATAGCCCAGCTAGTCTAAATTCTTTTAGCAAACTTAATGTTGGGAGACATGTTCACAGGTCTTGGAGTGCATCACAGCTGAAACAAAGCTTTGAAAATAACAAAGTTAGACTAATACGTTTCTGCTAAAGAACTTTGAGGTGAAAAATCCAAGAAGACAAATCTAAAGTTTTAGAAAGATACACAGTTGATTGTGGAACTCTTTAAGGTCAGGGAACAAAAACAAAGCAGCCCAACTCTTACTGGCTGACGTACTCTCCTTCCTAGGTTTGGTTGATGACCAAAGATGATGATTAATTCCTTATACCCATTTATGTCTTCAATCTGATAATTTGAAAATTTATTAATGAATGGATATATACCCTAAAGATTTGAAGTAGAGCTGACTAATTCTTTTTCATATATAAAAGTTTAGGTTTGTGATTTCTTTAAAATTCCTTATAAGATTACATTTCAAGATAAGAAATAAAGTAATTGACCCTTTCTTTGTAACTGCAAAATGCAGCCTGCCAGTAAAAAACCTGACAAGAACACCTTGCTTGCCACATGGTTAACCTATAAGAAGTTGCTTGGGTATAAATATGTGGGTTCTTGGGATAGTTT
Source organism: Ondatra zibethicus (assembly GCA_004026605.1). Classification (NCBI taxonomy): domain Eukaryota; kingdom Metazoa; phylum Chordata; class Mammalia; order Rodentia; family Cricetidae; genus Ondatra; species Ondatra zibethicus. The sequence goes on from PVIU01002838.1 coordinate 154,895, forward strand.
GTTTTTCATCTGTAATACATAAATGTTTGATCATGTGAAGAAGATAAGAAACATGTTTTTACATATAATCATCCAGCTGAAAACTGGATTGCAAATATTTTGACTCTTAAACTTCCTGGAAGATTCTGTTGGGATATAAAAGCTGTAGAACAACATGAGATAAAGAGAGAGAATAAAAATAGTGGAAAAAGAAGGGTAACATCAAGAGAGTTTGTGAGTGCCCTTTCCCTAACTCCCCTCACATAGAAAAGTTTAGCCTGGTTGACTCTGTGAATTCCTGTCAATGCCCTGTGCTGCTGGAGGCTGGTCCTCCAGATATCAGTAAAATGTAGACTTGAAATTATCTGGCAGAGATGGAAACAATGGGGACTGGGAGATATGGTAGGGTAACTGACTTCTCAAATATTTCTCACTTGCTTTCTGAAAATATTATAGCATCAGCTGATGCAGTCCTCAAGACACATGTAGAAAATATTTCATATAATTATATTTAAAAGATGTGAATGGTAAGGCCTATAAATGGGATTCAGCTTGAGGAAAGTAAGGAATTCACCATGCACTCAAAGTGGTAACACATGGACACTGGAGAAGACAGATTATAGTGCTTACAACAGTGAGTATGAAGGCTGTACAGAGAATACTCTGAAAATACGAGAGACTTATGTATCAAATCATCCTTTTCCATATATATATATATATATATATATATATATATATATATATAAATCATTCATACTAGTTTGAAATATGGGATTTGAAAAATGGAATGTCAAAAACCACATCCCCACATGTGCTAGCTACATGGAAACCATATGTGATATAATGACATAGGAGTAGGGGCTGAAAGTAAAAGAGTAGTAAATATGTACCAAGCAAACATTAATTGAAGGAAGTGTCTACTGTGCCAGATGAAGTAGATTTAATAGCAAAGGCACCCATCAGAGATACAAGATATATATCACTTGCAAAAAAATATATGAAACTGGCAGGAAGACAAAGAAGATACCATATGTTATGAAAAAGATCTAAAATTTATCAGATTAGCTCATATTATTAACTAAATATGTAAAATATCAATGCAGAATGCTATTTCAATACATTTTCTTTTAAAAGATTTATTTACTTTATTCTCTCTCTCTCTCTCTTTCTCTCTCTCTCTCTCTCTCTCTCTCTGTGTGTGTGTGTGTGTGTGTGTGTGTGTGTGTGTGTGTGTGTTGGTATATGGACATTTGAGTACAGCTGTCTGCAGAGCCCAGAAGAGGGGACTGATTCCCCTGCAGTTAGAATTAGGCAGTTATGAGCTGCACTCTTTTAGGTCCTAGAAACTGAACTTGGGTCCTCCACAAGAGCAGTCTGTGCTATTAACTGAAAAGGAATTTTTAGGCTTTCACTGTGAGCATAACAAAAGAAAATAACTATAAATACATTATTTCCCCACCTGAGGTTGTTATTTGTTGGTTTGGTTGGTATTTCTGTTTGTTTTATTTTGCTTTGTTTTCAATTTTTGTTTCGGCATCTTTGAGACAGGTCTCACTATGTAGCCCTTGACATACTGGAACTTACCATGTACACCAGAATAGTCTAAAAAATCACAGAGATCTAGACTCTGTCTGAGTACTGTAGATCTACAAACAAACAGTACAACCACTGTGAACTTATTTGCGCAACAACCAGGAAGTCAGCATTGCCCTGCTCTTCTCATCCCCCTCTTTCAAAAAGTTCCTTGAGGCAGCGGAGCAGTTGATATAAATGGCCCACTCACGGATGAGCACCCCACATCAATAAAGACTGTGGGTGGGTGACCCCTAGGACCTGTGGTCTCCCACCCTTCCACTAGGTTTACAGTAGTAGGCATCAAATCCCTCATGTGAAGCAGTCCTCACATCTATCCAGAAAGTCGTTGCTTATCCTCCTAACTGTCATCCCTCTGTTACACCACTGGCTATAACTTACCAGCAGGTCAGTCTTGCAGCATGCGGAGTACAGTGACAGGCAAGGATACTGATGATCCTTATTCCCACAGCAGCCTGCATGGCACCTTCTGGCACTATGTAAGTTACTGAGCATAAGAGCATTTTTTGGTCTGTTTGAAGTTGACTTCTCTATGCTCTGCACTTACAGTGAGTGGAATCTTCAGCACTAGGCCTTACCATCTAGTTATGATGGGGAGCTATGAACAATGGCAGCAGCATTTGTTGCTATAGATGCCTCTGTAGCCTTCCTCACCAATAACTTGGTAGGGTGGTGTAGTGGTTTGGGTGTGAATATACCCCCTGCCCAGAAGAGCATATGTTTGAATGCTTGATCCCCAACCAGTGTAACTTTTTAGGAAGAATTAAAAGGTATATATTTGTTATAGAAGGTGTGTCATTGGGGTAAAGCTTTGAGGTCTCAAAAGACCATGTCTTTTCCAGGTATCTCTTTTTACCTCTTGCTTATGGATCATGACATAAGCTCTTAGTTACTGCTATAGCACTATGCCTGTCTACCCGTTGCCATGGTTCCTTCCATGAGAGTCATGGACTCCCCCTCTGAAACTGTAAGTCCCCAATAAACTCTTCCGTAAGTACCTTACTTGGTCATGGTGTTTTGTCACAGCAATAGAAAAATAACTCGGACAGGCAATTTCCCATACCTGGCACTCAGATTTTTATTCAGCAACCTATATTTTCCAGGGCAGCATTGGCCGTCCATGTAGGGTATCGGTTTAAAGTCCCTTGAATCATATATACATATGTTCATATGTATATATGTATGCATATAAGTTAATATATATTTATGTACATACATATACATGTATATGACTAGTGGATTCCTATAAAACTTCTGTATATAATCTTAGTTGTGGCTAAGCGCTCTAGTCTCTCCTCTACTCATTCTCCTACATTCACGGAAGCTTTTAACACAATTTATATTCTCATATCCCTTCATGCTATGTGTTTTCTACTGTTCCTGCCATTGAAGTTTTCACTGGTTTCCATGTAGCTTTTTCTTGCAACCTTCATTTTGGTTAAGCCTCCCACCACGTTTACCCATTCTCCTTCATACTTGAACATTTCTGCTTCCAGTATTCCCCAGCCTCCACCCCCATTTAAATTTTATCTGTGTTTCATTATGTCCTTCCCTTAAGCCATCCGCCCCAGCGCCCCATTTCTGCTTTCCCGGGTTCCATATGTTTCTCCAGGTTAAACCATCCAACACAAAAGATTTGAAATGAGGATCCACATGAGAGGGAGAACACAAGGCGTTTTTCTTTCTGGTCTCGATGATTTCACTCAGTATAATCTACACAGTTCCATCTATTTAGCTGCATATTTTATGGTTTCATCTTTTTCAAAGAGCTGAATAAAAACATCTTGTGCACATACTATATTTATCATATCTATTTATCGTTTGATGGATATAGTGGTGGGTTTCATTTCCTAGCTATTGTGAACTAAAATATAATGAACATGGATGCACAAGTGTCTTTGTGATAGGAGATAATGTCTTTTGGGCATATGCCCTGAAGGGATATAGTTGGATTGTATATTACCAGGTTTTTAAGAAACTTCCAGACTGATTCCTGGAACCACTATAGCTTGTACTCCTATAAATAATATATAAGAACCCCTCTTTTTGTGGAGATTCTGTTTGCCATTATCACTCTTGCTTCCTGCACTAAGGTATTCCTATTCAGAAAGACCACAGCCATGCCTGAAAATTAAAGCATACACCCTTTTTTAATGATGAGCACATCCATAAAGTCTCCACACATGTATAATAAATAAATGATTGTAAACAATGGTTCTCAAGCTTCAATGTGTAGTTGCAGCCTGAAAGGCTTAGTACAATTCATATGACTAAGTTCTGATGCTATAGGCTTGAATCAGTAGGTACATTAGGCAGGCATAGACGAACAGAAACAAAGGTGTGCATAAATCAGTGTTTTTCAATCTCCCTAATGCTGTGACACTTTAACACAATTTCTCATGTGTGTTGACCCCAACCATAAAATTATTTTTGTTGCTACTTCATAGCTGTAACATTGCTACTTTTATGATTCACATGTGACTTGGGGGAATGACCCAAGGTTGAGAACTGCTGTTATAAATGTTTGAAATGGAGATTTATTTCATTGACTTAGTGGAGAGGGCTGGGTAGTTTAGCAATGGCCAGGGGCATTATGGAGAGAGAAAGAATCCTGTAGCTGTTTAGTTCCTATGCTATATGCCTCATCAGGCACTTCCAGCACAGAGACCTTGAAGAGCCCTGAAGATTCACTGATAAGGATTTAATGGTGGAAGGTAAAAGAGACTGTATTGCTAAGTCAACAGAGGAGGGGGCAGCACCACAGAGGCAGTAGATGCACTCACTCAGGAGGAGACGAAGCCGAACAGGCAGCTTTGTGCCTTCCTTCTGTTTCTTTATAGGTGGACTACATACTAGAGGCTTCACCTACTTTAAAGGTAGGACTTTATTCCCTGTTCCTGGTTAATCTTTTCTGGAAATACCCTCAAAGCTGTAACCATTGTGGTGTTAAATTCATTCAAATTGACAATGAAGGCTAGACCCCACTGTAAATCTGAATGGATCATGAATATTTTTATCTTCAATAACTTTCCAAGGGAAAACCACTGCCTTGCTACATCAGGAAGTCATTAGTGGTTAGAAGATGTCACTTTAAATTTATTAATCACCAGATAAGAGTGTCCAGTGTCTCAACTGCCTCTCACATTTAAAAAGATAGAAAGTAGAAAGAAAATTGTTGCTGTGTGAGGAAGGTTGGATATTGTAGGAAATATTGGGCATATATGAAGAAATTAACTTAAAAAGCAAGGCAAGAACAAAGAGCATAGTTTTAAAAAAACAATAACAGCCTAGTTATATATCATTGAAATAATAAGATTATAAAAGATTGAGTTAAACAGAAAACTAAACTATAATGTCCAATGTGGAAAAGAATCAACTCATGCTTTTTTTTTTTAATGTGTTTCTTTTTTTTTTTATTTATAGCACTACTTTGCCCATTATTCCAGCTTCTTTTTTTTTTTACTTTTTTTTTCCATACATTGTTTTGTTTTATTATTTCCATTCAAGAACATAATTAAAGATAAAAAAAATTTTTTTTCCTTTCTTCCCCTTCTCCCGGTCCCCTCCCACTACCCCCCACCCCTCCTCCCTCCCCCTTCTTCCTTGAAAGAGGGCATGGTGCCCTGCCCTGTTGGAAGTCCAAGGCCCACCCCCATCCCTC